>CABFOV010000249.1:116415-126553 GCA_902141375.1 Timema poppense
CCCCCCAGTTTACCCGACTGAGACTCGAACCTCGATCTCCCAGTCCTCAGCAGTCGAGCTCAACACGACAAGCGCGTTAGCCAACCACGCTACCGAGGCGGGTTTTAAATTGTTAATCCTCATAACATTAATGAGAAAACTCATCCTATATTGGTTCAATGAAAAAGACAATATTTTAATATAATTTCTTTTACAAAGTTTTTTTTAGCACCGCGTCTTAATATGGATTCAGGATATACGTTTGCGTACTAATTGCGCTAGTGTGTTTAGGGATTAGGAAGGTTATATTAATAAGAAAAGTATCCTCATTTGTATGAAGAGAAAGTGAAATATCTATTTTTTTAAATACCACCCCCAGTACACCCGACCGAGATTCTATCTACAATCTTCCCACCATCTATTCTAAAGCTGAATTCACACTTACGCTGAAATTTGAAAGCAGTACATTGAGTCGACACCTCTTACTGATGCACCTTTTTACACAATTGCGGAAAGTTGGTAATCTCTGTTTACCCATGATGCATTGAAACGTCAAACATAAAAAAAGGAAACATTATAATTAGCTATTCTACCTTCAATATTGTATGTTAACCCTTAGATATTATCTTGAACAGTCATCTACATTATGAATAGAAAATGGAAAGTATCTTTGTTTGCAGCTATAGAAGAAGAACAAAATATGAAAATATATAGACGATGGTATGAACGACCTCATATTGTTGAAAGAAAGGTATATAATATTAAGTCTGGGTAGAAAAATTTGAATAAATAAATATATTTGTTTCAAAAGTGAATGTATATAAATGTCTATATTTTATTTAAAATAATAAATTAAATTTTCATTACTTTTGAGACACGCCATCGTGAGAATGTGTTGTGTTTATAAATAACGCATATTTGAAAGTTTGCGCATGCACCGATAAGGTCTTTTTGGCGGGTTTTCTGTAGAAGCGCTGTAAAAGTTGAAAATCTCTCTACTCGAGCAGAGTTGGTTACACTGGCCGTGATTGAATTAGAGCTGTCACGTGACCAAATATCAGCACTGCTCTCGTTTTACAGTGAACGTGTAAATCCACAGAAATGCGAAAGTAGCGCCTTAGATCATGTGTCCACCGAAGTGGGTTCTTTACACAGCTAGCCCTAAACATCCTATGTTGTAATTTGTCCCGTGCTTTACCTGGGGTTTTGGGGAGGAAGGATGCTGTAGGGGATTCCCCTACCCCATCATTATGACTTTAGATTATTTTCATGTAAGGGTAGTTCTGATGGAGTTTAAAAAAAAATATTAACTTTTTTTTATTAAAAATTATTAGATAAAAATTGATTTAAAAATTACAAATTCATAATTTTGGTAAAATAACATTATAACAGAAAAAAGTTGCTATTAGGATTTTGATTAATTACTTGTTTGACAATTTTCTGTGTGTGTAACAGCTTTCTTTGATAGATTTGTATAAACGTGTTTTGAAACACTTCAACTTTAACATTTCATTTAGATTTTGGGAAATTGTACATGAAGAAATTATATTAACATGAACATTTATCATGTTCTAAAATTATGTTTCTAATCATGCTATGCTGGGGAGGATGTTCGATCGACCTTAAATAATGATAATTTGTACTAGTTGACTGTATACAAATACAACACAAAAGTAGATTTGGTGAGTAAATAGTAGTTTATTAGACAAATAAATCTAAGTTACGTTAAATCAGATTATAGTTAGTGTACCAATTATTTTTAAATAATAAAGTGTGGGCTCGAGAAGACCCCTCTCCCCTTTTTCGATTTATAAGTTTAGTTTATTGCCAAAAATAGTGATAATAAAAAATACTTTTTGATCGATATGTAAGCATTGGGATGTAATTGTTGCAAAAATCTAAAAGATCAAATATTGGTCAAAGTTAATAAGTTTTGTTTGTTTGTTAATCTTAAGTAAACCAATTAATTACTTATCTACTATTTAAAATTAAGGTTTCGTTCTTTTGGTGCTATGTGCGGCTTTTGATTAGTTTTCAAATATCAGTTTTCTAAGTGATAAAACAAAAACACACAGACAAATTTGTATGTATATTTTTCATTTAAGCACATTTATTAAAATATGTTCAGAGCTCAATAGGCGCTAAGTTTATATTTTAGGTATATTTAATAATTTAAAATGAATTAAGATGCATCGCCTTAATTTAATTTTGATCCTAATTAATTGTTTCAAACATATATTTAATAATACTACGTAGTAAAATGTATTTATAGTGTGATATTTAGATGTTACTTTTAGTATATTTTTCTGAAAATATAATTTACCGTTATAACGAAGCTATAATATCAAATATACGTAATTAAAATGACTACCACATTCCACAACTAGTAGAATATTATATTTATTTAAGTAAGACTATCTTTTTTAAATTGTAGTATAGGCCTTACTGTACATTTTTGGTTTAAATTAATTTTAAACATAAAACATACAAAATTGATCATTTTAGGAGTAGGTTTTGAAAACAGTCAATAAAAATACGTATTCAAAATGTAGCACATATTAGTTTTTACATATTTTTTATTCTTTAGTACACATAAGACAAGCGACACCTTTTCTTCCAACTTATGAACATCTAACTTACCCCACGAGCCGTTTTAACAGGTATGGATTTTACTTCAGCGTAGTTGGGAAAATACTGCATTTCTTTTCAATGCAGGGCTTTTCATGTAACCCTAAAAAGGGGTTTACTTTCAATTCCTGGGTAGTAGGTTCCTTAAAGGTAAATGTTAGCTTTAAAAAGTTGAGAACAGAATTTTGAAAGAAGTACTTTCCGTTACGTGCTCCATTTACACTTTCCGTTTGCTTTTAAAGTTAAACAAAGTTTTTTGTTTGGAACGAGGAGGAGTTGATTATTTTCTTAGGTACTACTTTTGAATTGAGGGGATTTAAACTCCAAGTCAAGAAGATTTACATCAAATAACTCTAACTTAGTCACTGGATAAATCATACGACCACTGAACATGGTAAATTTGTTTATAAAAATAATTTAAAGCAAGAAGTGAATTAAATAAAAAGTCACAGTATTTAGATGAAGTTTAAAAGGTCTAGATATTTTCTACCTAATTAATCCACCATACTCCAAAATATATATAACAGCAAATACGTTCATTTGATGTCTATATAATCAAGATAAATTTAATTCATCGTGTGAAGCAAAAATACATAAAAATACTCTTTACATCAAAAAAATCTCAGATTGAATAGCGAGACGCAGATTAAAGGATAACATTTTAAATTACCTGAAAAACATAGGGTTTAATGAGGTGTAATGGATAGAACTATTTCAAGGTAGGGATAGGATGTAGGATGCAATGCGTTGAGCTGGATAGAACTATCTCAAGATAGGGATAGGATGTAGGATGCAATGCGTTGAGCTGGATAGAACTATTTCAAGGTAGGGATAGGATGTGAGATGCAATGCGTTGAGCTGGATAGAACTATCTCAAGATAGGGATAGGATGTAGGATGCAATGCGTTGAGCTGGATAGAACTATTTCAAGGTAGGGATAGGATGTGGGATGCAATGCGTTGAGCTAGATATTACTAGCTAGAGATAATAAGAGCTTATAGCTAGCTCAAGATATAGATAGGGGCAATGTAGTGGACTTGATAGAACTATCTTGAGATAGAGAAAGGGGTTATTAGCTGGACTGGATAGAGCTAGATCAATATAGATCTAGTAACAAATCTAAGGGTACCGGTTTCGATTAACAGCATGGATGAAAAATGAATAACGATAAGAAAGGTGGGTTACCTCTTTCGCGGTGAAGAATTAACGTTCTGGGGTCTGGGTGTGTTGTCTGTTCTAGAACTAAGTAGGTTTAAAAGCCGTGTGATGATGTGGGTGTCATATAACTCAGATTAAAAATACTATATACAAACAAATTAACACTCACTTTGGTGGTCGCATGGTATAAGGCATCACTATCGCGGTAGATTAGACTTCCGAGGATGAGGAGATTGAGGTTAGAATTTCGGTTGAGTATACTAAGGATTGATGAAACAATAGCCGAAACTATTGTTAATGCATTTTAGTGGGGATAGTCCCTCATAGATATCATATTCTGAAAATTTAAAAATGACACCTGGACACGGGAATCGAACCCGGGACTTTCGGCTTAGTACGCCAATACTCTTACCACTGAGCTATCCAGGATTGGTCCCGTGCTCATGGTCATTCTTCACTCATAGTTTAAGGCAGAGTCTAAGATGGACGTGCGGAAGTCGTCAGCTTATAAACCCGGGTTCGATTCCCGTGTCCAGGTGTCATTTTTCAATTTTCAGAATATGATACTAAGGATTGTTGATCCTAAATGATTTTCCCTTCTCCCTCCATACACATTCAAGTACATTTTCCTTAAATAAATCCTTCTTCACCGCTAAAACCACTAGCGTAATCAGTGCATAAGTGTATAGACCAAGCAGGTAGTAAGAAACTCTGCTAAAAAATAATAATTTTTAATTTCTCCAATTTAAAATATAATACTAAAAACTTTACATGTGTAAATAGACCATCCATTTGTCAACTAAACGCTGTAAAAATAGTCCCAACTCATATTGACTAATGTGTCAAATTGAAGAGTTTCAATCAGTTTTTACCTGTAATGGTCTTCTTCTGGGCTATTAACGTTTGTGATCTACTGAATGTTGTTGTCTTGAAGCCTTTTGTATATTAAGTGCTACTATTTAATGTATTTATTTTAACTTCCCAAACAGTAATCAATAAAAATAACACGTAGATTTTTTGTAATGTTTTGGCTAAAGAATTGAAAAACATGGTTGGTTAATCATGTTTTGAATCCAAGTCTGGCGCACTGGATGTTTTTTCTCTAAATACAGGGATTTCTACTATGGGGTTTTCAAGCCTTTCTTTAGAAAAATGTCGATGCTTTTATTAGTTATTTCCCTATTCATCCCAACCCCAGTTAGTAATGTTACTCACACTACCACTTTTGGTACAACATGTGCTGACTTTTTTTATTAAACATTTAAAAATATAAATCGCTGTTAAGGTTCATTTCATTATATTAACTATTATTAAATATAATAATGGGATTTTATATTACTTTAATTATTAAAAAGTTTACCTGGTAGAGCAATTATGAGTTAATATACATGTTTAACTTTCGAATCCTTTAAAGGGAATCATTATATAATAATTATAACATAGCAGATTGTAATAATGTGTATAACTGGGATTGTATGACTGGGATTATAAACTACAGTAAATGTTATGTTTAATATATCTAAATCATATGCTCTGAGCTATATCTTTGGGTTGTGTTCCTTTTGTTTATAATCTCTAGTGTTTGAAATCAAAGTATTTTTATTTACTTATTATTAATATGTATTCTTTTGTTTTAATTTTGTTGTTATTTGTTTTGTTTTATTGATGAATGTGTTGAATATAATGTGATGTGTTTTTGCTTTTGTATAGATTTCTTTCTCGCTCTCGCAATATTAAATACTTGACATATTTTGAGCATATTAAAAATTGTCCTAAGGATTTTGTATAACTTCATGTTTTCACTTATTTAAACAGAACATTATATATATATAAATGAAATATAATAAAATAAACGTTATTATATTTATATCGGTATTTACCCACTTCAGTAGCTGTAAGGTACAACGTACTACTCTGAACCGACTAAACTGCCGATGACGGTGAGATCCAGGTTCGAATCTCGGTCGGGTGTACTAAGGGTGGTTTTATCTAAATGTTTTCCCCTTTTTCACTCTCCACACAAATGTGGGTACACTTCTTATGAATATAACCTTCCTAATATATAAAACCATTGGCGTGATTAGTACTTAAGCGTATGATCCGAACGGATAGTAAGACGCGGTGCTGAAAAAAATAATTAATTAAGAACATTGGTATATCTATATTCATACTCTTTACTACTATTTTAGCCTTCATCCTTGCTATCAATTCTTTATTAAAAAGGCTTGTTTGTTATGTTATTTAATATTACTTTTTTTTACAACAAGCAGGGGTATATTGTACCACAATTTTTTTTGAAGCTGTATCCATGTGCAGTTTAGTTTATTCCCACCTCTTATTTATTCAAAGTACATACACTACCTATTACCATTATTTGATGATTAACATAGCACTCTTTTTTTTTTTATCTTAGCTCTTCGCTAATTTCCATGACCAACGAACATTTTTTGAAAATCAACTAGATGCTATAGACAAGCACAGCTCTCTCTCTCTCTCTATATATATATATATATATATTCCTAGCTAAAACATTAAGACAAGTATATTCTATTAGTATATTGCGTAGTTTTATATATTTTAATGTCGTTTATAATTACTTTTAAAATTAGTACATTCCATGATATGGATACTAATAGTTATTTTACAACTATAAGCATAATTGTATTTTGTGTATCTATTTTATTAATACCCTGAATCTCCTTTAGCGCATTTTATTTTAAAGTCCCATTTTATGTTAGTAAAGTCTTACATTCTTTTCTAAATTTAGAATGACATGAATAGAAATAAAGCGTAATCTATCAGAAGAAAAATGCAACCAGTCTTGTAAAACTTAGTTTCTTAATGAAAATATAATAAATTATAACTCAACTTTATTTGAAAAATATGTAAGCATTTGGCACAAAACTATATTTACAGTTACATTAATCAAAAACATTCCTTTCTTCTCCTGCTCTTTCTTTTCTGTATGTATTTATTAACTCCCATCTTTTATTATATCTTTTTTTGTGTGTATCTCTCTCTCTCTCTCTCTTTCTAGTTGTCTCCATCATCACCATTCCTGACGACATAATAACACACTTCTCACAACCTTGGCAATAGCAATGAAGCTCTGGATTGAGGCGTACTTTCACGGCGAGGAACAAAACACGATGCCAAACGCCCCCTTGTCAAAAGCCTTGACATCTCCCAACCCCCACTCCCTGACTTCCACAATAGACACCCACAAATAAACCTACCGACAAAATCTAACGTGCCTCTTCAGTAACGTTCCTCCTGACACTCTTTGTGAGATCACTGTTAGAGACAACCTCGGTGACATATTTCGTGCTTTCTCACATCTGGGGTATTTCATGATTTCCACTAAACAGTCACTCACGAATTTATCATCAGCCTCAAGTAAACCGTGAAACATTAATTCCCATTAAAGAATAAAACACCTTTCTAACAGTGCCAATAAACAGATAGGTTAATAACATGAAGGCATAAACATATTTTTGCCAACACCATCACCGCTCATAGGTTTATAAAAAGTGGTAAGTCACATTTAGAGCTTACTTTAAAGTTGGAGGTCTGTTGAGAAAGTAAGAGTCGCTGAGAAGCTCTTGGTTATTGGCGGTGATACGTTGAGGTTCGGGAGTTCTATGGATGGTTCCTGTCTAAGGAACATGGAAAGATGGCGTGAGCGAACACAAAGGAGGCTGCTATTAACCATTCTGATCCTTGGGACGATATTTGCGGACAGCGATTCGGCGAGTTTTGGAATCAACCACGTAGGTTTACACCCAGATAGTCTGGACGGATTACCTTTACCCCTCAACGTAAACGTGACGGATATAGTTCTCTCACCGGTGTACCGCGCTGATATAGATGATTCGATCAACGAACTCGATGGTGAAGAAGACCTTTCTGGTTTCTATACGGAGTGTCTGACCCAGTTCTCTTACACGTGCGTCCAGAAGAAGATATTGAGATATTTGGAGGGCCTAGACCGAAGAGGGGATTTCCCTCTGCTTGGCAACACAATATCGGCGGTTCGTGTTCCTCTCCAGAGGTCTCGAGGGGAAGAATGGTCCGAGTCGCGGAATGGTGTCCTTGGAGAGGGTGACCTGAGTGAAGCCGTAGACGGCAACATTCAGCATTACTTGATGAGCCACACCCTGCGGATCAAATTGCCTGAGTGGTTCGCTATAGCTCTGCCGGGTAGCTCTCCAGAGAGCAGAAGTCATGTGGTGGACATCAGACTCTCTACCTCTGCTCAAGAAGGTATTAATACATATCATATTAATTTTAGTTACCATAAAAGCAGTTTAATTAATCTATTAATTATTGATCGGGTACAATATACTAGTTCTTAGGTTTTATTTCATTTCTGTTCTTGGGTGCCAGTTTTAAAACAAAATTTCTACCTTAAACTTCTTCCTGAGTCAATTACCTGAAGGTTGGTTTGATGTGATTTCTATCCTTCCATTGCTAGGAATGTACTGAGCTCTTCGGCTAGTTAGTGATGCCTGCAGCATCTGGTATAAATCCCATGTACTCGGAGGATTCAGAAAGTGTGGTGGCTCCCCGTTGCCTCCCACACTTAATTTCTATCAGCGAGCGTGAAAGGGCTTACCAATTTTACCAGTAAAGGTATTTTCCCATACCTTGCTGGGTTATTTTACAAGCCACTATCGACTTGGCCCTAACGGCTTTACTTAACCTCCAAAGGAAGTTTTGCTACGGATTTGTATTGCTATAGAAAAATTCATCAACCCCGGATGGGTTTTAACCCATGAACATTGAGATTTGATGCGAGAACTTCACCCCAATACCACCGAGGTCAAAATTTTCAAAATTATATTAGTAAATTTCGTTTTACTTGCAATATATAAGCCAATTTTCCAATGAAGAAACTTATTTAAAGCTAGAAAATTTATTAGATATATTTTTCACGTCAAGCTATGTAGTCTGCAGTTGTTATCTTAGATATAAGCTTTTATTATAAAAACCTTAAAAATAATACTAATTATATAATAAAATATATATTTTTAACAAAAAAAAAGTATGTTTTTTTCTAAAATACTCTATCGACAAAAATCCAAATATATATAGCTATTGAATTCGCCATCGGGTGAGCCAGTAGATTTAAAAGGAAAATTGGATAATAATAATAATTTTAAAGTATTTTTATGCTTACTATATAAATATAACTTTACCTATACAAGGTTAACTGGTTAAGGTTTTATTTTATATTTGTATAAGTAATAATTAAAAACTGGCGCTAGAGTAACAGATACTGGTTTCGTTCCTTCAGTGAACAACAAGTATAACCAAGCTACAAAAAAACCTGACTTACCTATCCCTTGTTTTTAACCACAATTAAAATAAAGTTTTATTATTTATTTTAATAGCTTAGAACATGTTTTAAGAAAATACCCATCCTTCCTTACCCAACAAGCACCATAAATGTAGTAATCGGTAAGTTAACCTTTTATTTTTCAATATTCAAGGAAGAGTAAAATCAGATAGTAAACTATATTTAGCGAATTTTCATACAATATCACAATTTTATCATCCAAAACTTACATTAATCTGAGGGTGAATTTTCCAAACTGGTTTTCTAGCCTCCCCCCCCACGCAAACACCAGTTCACTTACTATAAATATAGCATAACCAATCCCTAAAATTATAAGCGTAATTAGTACATAAGCGTATAGCCTGATAAAGTAGTGAGACATTATGCTAACAAAATTATATTTGTTAAAATACATTTTTTTTTTTTAATTCTCAAACTTTTGTCTGTTTGTGGACCATTTTTAGCAATATTTAATGTTCGCGTACGCATTATATTGTAGGCACCAGACGAGGCAGAGAGTAATTGAATGTACACGACTAAATCAAACACACACTCAACAAATAACAACTAAAAAAAAAGATTAGCAATGAAAAGTTTTATAGCAACCAAACTCTTGCATTCTGCTAGCTATAAAACTGATTTACAAATAAATATCTTCTTTATAAGTATTATATAGCTCAGCCAAATGCAGTCCTTACCAACCTAATTGCAGTGCACCAACAGGAGACTATAATGGTAAAGAGGATAGGAATCTCATTTATTGTGAACAGTAAACAAACTGACAACTGTAGGCTTGGATAAATTTATGATTGAATATTTATGAATTTATGAAATGTTGATAGTACTTAGTTAAAAATGTACGTATTCAACTTAAATTCCTAGAAATGACTCAAATATGCCTAAATATTACGAAGAAACCAAGAAAATATGAGCTAAAAACAAAAAATGACAAATAAATAACCTATTAAGAACTATTTCCATAACCATCAGATCATGAACTGAGTTTATTTAACCTAGTCATGAGCATTGTGTGTG
>CABFOV010000249.1:129728-153837 GCA_902141375.1 Timema poppense
AAAATTTGATAAAATATATATCTTAGTATTTACCTGATCTTACATCAAAAAGATTAAGGTGACAGTCATTCAAATATATGTTTTTTTTAAATTTGATCGTTTGGTTTACAAAATAATATAATTCCTCATAAAGTTTAAAACTAGTATAAACAAAATCGTTGTCAATTTGTGGTTTAAGCCTACTATTAAAACAAAAAATAAAACATTGAAATTTTATTTTATTTTGTTTTGCTGACTATGTGTTTTTTTTTTATTCTCAGTTTTCTTCAATGTATAAATTCCAAATAAATATAGTTTGTCAACAAAATAGTATTTTGTATAAATATTTATATTAAATGTGTGCGTTTGGTATGAATTGTATATTAAGAGTGAAAAATGTAGGAAGATGAACAATTAATAAACACAGAATAGAAGAGCTTTATATAATATTAATCATACAGATATTATTACTACAGTTATTATTAAAAAAAATTATAAATGACTGATTTATTATTTTTAGTGAGTGCAATGGAATAATTTATAAAATATATAAGAAAATATTATATTTTGTTTTACTTAGTTTTGTTAAAGCCATGAAAAGTTTTTTTTTCACTATGGTTTATTTGTTGGCAATATTTATGTGAAGCAGATTTATACATTTTGTTTTGTCTTATATGGTGTGTAAATAATATTAAATTATTGTTTGTAATAAAAAAGCTACTGAAATAAAATATGATAAATTTTATTTAACAACATTATTCTCAGTAAGCTATAGACCAGAGTTTCTCAGACTTATCTCAATAACGGACAACTTTATAGGCGCTTAATGAGTGACCTGTCAGTTTAAAGTAAGGTGTCAGACTTCCGTGCTGGGGTCCGGGGTTCAATCCTCGATCCCGGCAAAGATTTATCTTATTACCAAACCCTTCTTTCACCTCTGACAAGACGTGTATTAATCACAACTTGTGAATGTGTGGAATGCCAGGCCTCCACCGTAGGTTCGGATGCCACGTTAAACTGTAGGTCCTCCATTTCATTTCACAATCACCCTACCTATATAAATTAGCGTAGGTGTGTATAACCCGAACGGGTAGTAAGAAGTGGTGCTAATAATAATAATGATAAGCGGTTAATGCACACGCAAATTCCTACCATTAATATACTACATATTTACCTGTCACTTGCCACAGATTTTCTAATGAGAGGATATCAAGCAGTAAAAATAGCATATTTACACAAACTTTGTTTCATAAATGCCTACACATTAAACAGGACAGATTTCATAGAAAGAGCCTCATCTGACAACTAGAAACGATATTAGATTTAATTTCAAGTCAATTTATTTGAGTTATTTAACGTGTACTTTCTGAACTGACTTAATATATCAGCACACGATAATTTCTAATTATTATTATTTATTATTAGAACCGCGTCTTACTACCCGTTCGGGTTATACACACTTACTCTAATATATAATGGTAGGGTGATTGTGAGATGAAATGGAGGACTTCCAGTTTAACCTGGAATTCGAACCACGGTGAAGGCCTGGCATTCCTCACATTCACAAGTTGTGATTAATACACGTCTTGTCAGAGGTGAAGGAAGGATTTGGCAATCAGATAAATCCGTGCTGTGACCAGGATTGAACCCTGGACCCCCAATGCATAAGTCCAACACCTTACCCCTAGATCACCAGGTCACCCATAATTTCTAAGAACAAGAGTGAAAGGTTCTACCAATTTTTCAGGAAAGGTATTTTCAAATACTTTCCAAGGTTTACACAATCGACATGGGCCCGACGAATTTACTTCTCCGCCAAAGGAATGTTTGCTACGAATTATTATCGCTCAAGAAAAATCCATTGACCTCAACTGGATTTGAACCTAAAAACATCTGATCATGGGGGTGAGAACTTTACCCCAAGATGTTCTAGGCACACTTTCAAGTCAAGACATATGATTTTGTATTTATATTATTAATAAAATAACACATAATGTAGTAAATTATTATTGAATATCAAATTAAAAATGTACACATGTGGAACAAAACGGAGCTAATCTGTCATTATTGTGAATATATTTTACTTATAAATTGTGATGAATTGTTTTATATGATCAGTAACCTAAAATCAATTCCTCGGGGTTTTGTTTTGATTTTGATTGAAACCCACTAATAAAGACTAGTTTAATTTTGGGTAATTTTCGAAAATGATATGATCAATTTTGTTTTAAAATGGGTATTTGGCAAATCATGAAATGAAAGAATAATAAATAAAATCTGAAGTTAGATTAGTGATTACTTCTATTTGAAAAATTATTCTCAAATTATAATAGACTGTTTGAGAAAAAAAAATTATTGTGTTGTATCATTCATTTTACTGTGGTCCCCTTAACGGAACCACATTGGCCCGTGGACAACGTTTTGAAAACCATTGATATGTTTACTTTGTAAATTTAAAAATGACACCCGGTTATGGGAATCGAACCCAGGACATTGTCCCGTGTCAAGGTGTCATTTTTCAATTTTCAGAATATGATATTTACATGCGAGTTAATAGTCACTAAAACAAATATAATAGCTTTGACTATATGATTCTTATTTTACTTTTGTTAACAAAACCTAGAGTCAACTAACTTTAACTAAATAACACTGATTATCAAGGCTTACATAACGGCTAATGTGCCAAATTTAGGGCGGGGGGTTTGAACCTAAATGGATGCATTAAAGGTATTATTTACTAATTATTCTGGTGCATTCCCTTTAAATTACTTCTCTACAATATTCACCTATGGTTTAGGTAAATTTAAATCAAAGATGTAATGTATTTGTATAAGCAACTACTAGTTAAATAATAAATAGCAATATTTTTTTTTAACATTCGAATATCTAATTGGACAATATTTCAGAAATTAACCTTTTAATTAATCCACAGCTTTGAATATTACTTTGATTATTCTAATATATTGTACAAGTAGATGTGTTCTATATTATTTAAGATAGCTTAGGTATCAATTCCAAGTTCAATTAACCAGGAAATTTGCTACACGATTATTGCATTGAAGCTTATCTTAATTTTTTTTATCAATAACAGATATAATGGAGCGCTTGAAATAATTTGTTTCTAAATTAAAATATTTTGTGTGATATCTTCAATATTTCAGAGCTATTTTACTTTACTTAATTTATTATCTTCTAAGATTATATAGCTATAAGCTTCTCGAATTCCACTATGTGAGAATTATTATGAGTCAACTAAAGCCTACGTGAATTATACTCCTGTTTAATTATCATACTAATTTAATATTTTAAAAGTATTTATTTAATTCCAGTATCTCTTTAAACACCATTGTTAATAATGACTTTCTACGACATCTTAGCTAAGTCGTTAGCTTATACTAGAGTTGCGACTATCAGGCCTTCGAGTATCCGAACCTTGGTGTTATCTAGCCTGGTTCTTGGTTTTAGCAAATTAAGCAAACCACACAGCCATTTAAAAAAAAACTAAAGTGATTTTTTTCTCAATTTTTTTTACGTATTTCTTAAACATGTTTTACTTGACTATATAGAAATTTGAGATATATAAAACATTTACTTAATTTTTAATTTAATCCATTTGACGCTCTATTTTTTACATGTTCTTTAATTTGTAGCCGGGGTTCCATATCCAAAATAAAGTACTCTTATATTAAAGATTTTAAACATGTCTTTCTCGTTTAGTATTTACTATCCTTCTTCAATTACTACAGTTACTGTATAACCATTTTACATATCGATCATAAAATTATTAGATTTTACTATAAAAAAATTAAATGTTCGATGAAAATAGAAAGAAAAAAAGGTAAACCCATTTTCACACTAGGATTCCGTATTATTTGGCCTGGAATGACGCCACTTTAGATTGGATAATCTTCTCTAGTGTATTTGTTTGTTGGAATAAAGTTCTCAAGTTCTATTCCCGATATGGCCGGAAAAAAAATTTCGTAGGTGAATCTTGGATTTCTACTTTCAAAGGGATTAATTAACAGCAGGGGGCTGGATTTTGTGTGGGTTCTAGATTTAAGTTAATGTACAAGTCGTGTCATGCATGATATAATTACTTAATTAGTTGTTTCATAAAGTGCATTTTAAATACCTCATTAGTGTTTGGAAATGAAGAAATTATTTTAATAAATAAAAAATATACACTAACTTACGCACGAGTAAATTTGTTGCTCTTCTCTCTTCCTCTCTTCTTCCCTCCCGCTATCCTTCCCCCATTTCTCCCCGTCCAATGTTTCCTAACGCCCCCACGAGGCTCAGAGGACGTCCAGTTTGACGATGGTCATCATCCCCTTGAGGCAGATAAGAGGACCCTCTTAAAAGTTTTGCTAGTCCATTGCGTTCAACAAGTTTTTGATTAATCACGTGTCAAAGCAAGCTGGGAATTTTCCTTCGAGCTAAATTGGTGCCTCCGTAAATCGGTGCTCCGGAAAACTTATGATATAAAATATATAATAAGGATATGGGGTAACCTTCAGGTTAGTGGTAAAATAAAAAAATATTTTAGAAATTCCTTTTTTATTTAAATTATATAAAATCAATAAATGAACTACAATTATATGTATACCAAGTAAATATTAATATAAGCTTATGATTTATTTGTGGTTTTCAACGTGAAATTTATGAATTAATTAAATTAATAATAATATTTAGCACCGCGTATTACTACCCTTTCGGGTTATACGCTTTAAGTACTAATTACTCTAATGAATTAGGAATTGGGAAGGTTGAATTAGAGGAAGTGAACCCGCATTTGCGTGGAGAGAGAGGGAGAGAGAGAGTGGAAAACCATTTAGGAAAAACTACCCCCAGTTCACCCGACCGAGGTTCGAACCTCGATCTCCTCGTCCTCAGCAGTCAAGCTCAACACGACAAGCGCGTTAGCCAAATTAATTAAAATTATCTGCATACGATCTAGAATTTAAAGTAAATCTAGAGCGGATACAACACCCAGCCCCCCAGTTGTTAGTTTATTACTGTGAAAGTGGAAAACAAATCTTTAATCAGCGATAAAAAAAAATCAGGAATGTTGGGAATTGAACACGGGACACCTAATTCAGCAAGCTAGGGTAAGGTAAGGTGCCGGGAATGATACACAAATAATGAATCAAATTTAGCTATGTATTTAATTTAAAGAACTCATATGAAGTTATCTTGATAGTGAAAAATAATTAACAGATTCTAGAGAATGTTGAGTTATTTCTTGGCTTATACATTTCGACTTTCTCGTGAACAGTAGTATTATGAACGTCAAACATTTATCTAATCCTATATTTTGGTTGATGTTGATGTTTCATGACTCTCTGAAGCAAAAAAAAAAAAGTTTCCCCGATGCCACGTGTAGGTTTTATCTGTATCTTGGCCTAGAGCCATTTTACCGAACGAGCTAAAGCTTGGTATTGAGGATTTTCATACGCCTCCCCAAAAGATGTTTATAAATTAGATATCAATCCCTATATTATTATTATTATTATTACTATTATTAGCACCGCGTCTTACTACCAGTTCGGGTTATACGCACTTACGCTAATGTGTAATGGTAGGGTGATTGTGAGTTGAAATGGAGGACTTACAGTTTAACGTGGAATCCGAACCACGGTGGAGGCCTGGCATTCCTCACATTCACAAGATGTCTTGTCAGAGGTGAAGGAAGGGTTTAGTAATCAGATAGATCTTTGCCGGGACCGAGGATTGAATCCCGGCCGCCAGCATAGAAGTCTGACACCTTACCCCTAGACCGCCAGGTCACCGATCAATCCCTATAAAGAAAGGTAATTTACTAAATACATACATACATAAATATATATATATACACATACACACACACACACACACACAGTATGTTTGGAAACTCATAGCTCAGACTGAACAAATAGCTTGTTTTAACCAAACGTAGTATAAAATCCCCCTATACTTACATGCGCAAAACTATGCTAATACCATTATATTGGGGTAAAAGTCTTGGCGTACAACAACGGGAGAGCGAAGCTGTTCAAGCATGCGTGTACAACAGGTTGTATAGTAGCTATGTATGAGGCATTGCACATGTAATAATGGCAAGCACTTTCTGTGATGTAGGACTGTCTGTCAATGATGACAATCAGAACGTACTCACATTTCTAGATGGACTGGTGTGTGGTTTACTATTAATTGTGGTATGTTCTGCTGCCGTGATCAGAGAGATGTGTAGGTGTGTTATAGTGCCGTGCACCTAGCTCATATGCAATCTGTTGTACACGTATGATTGAACAGCTTTGATCTCCCGGTGCTGTACTCTGAAACTTTGAACACAAGTTAATGGTACTAGTATAGTTTTCCGGATGTAATATTATAGGGATTTTATATTATTTTTGGCTCAAACAAACTATATTAGGGGCTGAGTTTAATGTAAATATAATCTGATACTGTAAAACCCTGCACACATTTTCGAGATCGTTGATAATTTTTACCGTACATGCTTAAACATAATCACAATCAAATCTTTTTAAATAACTTTTCTTACTACTCGCATGCACTAATTACTCTAATGTGTTATGGATTAGGAAAGCTGAATTTAAAGGAAGTGTAAGAGAGTGAGATCAGGATTCACGTAAAGTAACGTAACAATTCGAGCAAAATATAATAATACTAATAATACTTAGCACCATTTATTACTAGCCTCTACCCATTTGGGTAATTCGCTTGAATATTAATTATGCTAATGGGCTAGGAATTGGTAAAGTTGAGTTGATAGGAGGTGAAACCACATTTGCGTGGAGGGACAGTGGAAAACCTATTAGGAAGAACCACCCCCCAGTTCACCCGAGCGAGATTCTAACCTCGATCTCCCCATCCCCGGCAGTCTAGCTCAACACAAAACTAGGGCGTTAGCTAACTTCGCCACCGTAGTGGGTTCCTGAGCAAAACTTAGATTATGGATTTGGTCTGTTTGTAAACAATTTGTTTACTAAAATTTAACATTAGAATCTATGGCTGATTAGGCTACAATTTTTGCAATAAGCTTTACTGGATTTTCATAATAAAGTGTGACATGAAGATACGAATCTTTATAATTTAATATTTAATATCTAGCACCGCGTCTTACTACCCGTTCGGGTTATACGCTTTAAGTACTAATTACTCTAATGGACTAGGAATTGGGAAGGTTGATTTAGTGGAGGTGAACCCGCATTTGCGTGGAGGGAGAGTGGAAAACCATTTAGGAAAACCCCCCACCCCCAGTTCACCCGACCGAGATTCGAACCTCGATCTCCCCGTCCTCAGCAGTCTGGCTCGACACGACAAGCGCGTTAGCCAACTACGCCACCGAGGCGGGTGAATCTTTATAGAGTTCACGAAACGTGGTAAAACTGTAACTGAAGAATTACTCTGCATATCAGAAACAAAGAAGGGAAATACTAATTAGCCCTATTGATGTCACTCGCAACATGATTTGCTACATAGAACATCTGATCCCGTCCCTTGGTATAACGCGCTACTCTCGTGATAGATTATATTGCCAAAGACTGGGAGAACGGTGTTCGATCCCCAGTCGTGTGCACTGAGGATGGTTTATCGTAAATGGTTTTCCACTATCTCTCCATGCAAATACAGTTGCCCTTCCCTTAAATTAACCCATCTTATACTTTACACATTAATGTAATTAGTACATAGGCGTACAACCCGAACAGGTAGTAAGCTAAGATATGGTGGTTAAAGAAGTAAATACTCTGCAGATAATTGGAAGATTGGGGTTCGATCTTGGTCGGATGTACTGAAGATCAACCTACCGCCACACAAATACTGGTACACTTATTCAAAAGTCAACCCTCCTAATCACTAACACATCAAAGTATTTAGTACTTAAGCGAATAACCTGAACCGGGATTAAAACACGGTGCTAAAAAAAAAGTTAATCGTAACCAAACATTAAATGAACGTTCAGTTAACTGCATTATGATGGCTTCCATATTAAAAAAAAAACACGAATAAAACCTTTACGTTACGTTTTGTTACGTTACGTGAACGTTAAATAGAACGTGATCGCAGCATTACCTAGCAGGTTCCCCGTCGTCTCATCCCGGTTACTACCGAAGAATCTATACACTTTCGGGAAAGGTGGAAGTCTTTCCACGCCGTGATAACCAAAAGGGAATCACGAATAGAATGTTCACCACGGGCAGATCCAATCCTGATTGGAGTCCTGTATGGGGATTGTGGAGACACCGGCCTCTACTCACGTACGAGAAAAACTATCCCGGCTCAACGGCCACACATTCTCAGGAATTTCATTCACCCCCTCCTCTGCCCACTAAAACCCATTTATTTGAGATATTTAACAAGCACTTTCTGAATTTATTGATTATATCAGCACACAATTTATAAATTAACTTAAATCTAGAAAATTAACATCATTCAACCAGCGGCCTTTAATTAACCACTGTGACAGGGGAAACTCTCTTTTGAACAAAAATAATTTTTTAGGCAATGCCAGGATTCGAACATGGGACCTTTATCTCAATATACAGACACGCTTCTGATTGAGCTAGAATGTTGGCTTGGGATGTTCAATCGTTCGGTGAATTACGACGATGAAAATTTAAGAAAATCAAATGAGGTTCTGCATTACCCGTTTGAGATATTTGTTGTCGAGATTGTTCTAAACACTATCGTGACAACCCGTTCAGTTTAATTACGTACGTTTAGGCCTAGCAATAATTTTGAATGTGTATGGGGGCCTTAGGGTCAATCTACCATCAACAGTTGATTGCACGATTTAACAAGTGTATAGTAGGTGACCTGGTTTTCTAAGGGTAAGGTGTCAGACTTCTATGCTGGGGGTCCGGGGTTCAATCCTTGGTACCAGCACAGATTTATCGTATTGCCAAACCCTTCCTTTTCCCCCGACAATACGTGTATTAATCACAACTTGTTAATGTGGGGAATGCCAGGCCTCCACCGTGGTTCGGATCCCACGTTAAACCTCCATTTAATCTCACAATCACCCTACCATTACGCATTAGCGTGAGTGCGTATAGCCCGAACGGTTAGTAATAATAATAAGTCTATAATTATAAGCTTTAACTAGTAATTCAATTATTTCAACGATGAAAATCGGTAGCATAACTTCCTTCTGACAGGAACCCATGTCGGTTGTGGCATGTAAAAGAACGCTGGAGGGTGTGAAAATAGCTTTCCCGGTAAAAATTGAAAACCCCTTTCGGTTTCACTCATAGAAATTCTCATGGGCTGATATAATCATTCAGTTCAGAAAGCGTTTAAATACCTCAAATAGGTTTTTTTTAATGCAAAACATTACAGTTCACGAGTTATAAGGGGTCAAATTTACTATTTTATTATTTTTGCGTATTAGTACCATTGTTAAGGTAAGTAGTTAGTGTTCAGGACTGAAATTTAATATAACTAGACATTTATATGGGGTTTGCAGACCTAAATATTAATATGTACAAATATAATTCATATTTATAAACATTAATAATATTAATATTTGATCGACCAATTAATATTATTAATATTTGGTTTGGTACAAGACATATAAATGTCTAGGTCTATTAAATTTCATCCCCATACATTAATTACTTTACAATAATTATGGTACGCAAAAAAGCATAAAATAGCAAGTTTTACCACTTATAACTTTTGAACTATGATAATATGAATCATTAAATCTTTCTATAGCTTATAATAGCTATACTCTTGTTAAAATTAATTAATAAATGTTGATCGTTGAATGACCTTAAATACTGAACCGAGCTACCGATTCGTCATTGACTATGTGGCATAGTTTGGAAACAATACCGCAGGTAACGAACCTAGATCTTCAGTTGTTTTAGAGCATTAGTCACGTGCAGTTAGTAGTGTACAGTCAATCAAAGCGTCAAGTCGAGCACAGTGAAATGGAATGGTTCGGTCTTAGAGTACTGTGTCGCCGGCGAATGGCTCTTGCGGTCTTCCTGTAAGGAACGGTATATCTTGATCGTGTGATAATATATTCTAAAACTATTAGCGTGTTATTGGTTAAGCCCACCCAATTAAAACTAACAAGGAAAGCCAGTGTTTATCATTCAACGTAGTACTTTTAGGGAGGCTAGTTCTTTAATAAGTTACGTCGGCAGTGTGAATAGTGTTTTGTGTTTTGATTTGGGGAACATTAAATTATTTATTCGGGTTTTAATAATTCTCTGTTATTAACAGTCCCCGCTCCAAACAACGTTTAACTGTCGTTTGTCGTATTGCAAGTAATGAGAACGTTTGATCCACAAGTTTTTGCTCATGTAGAAGGGCTTGGTTAGTATTTCAATTATTCGAAAATAATTAACTAGTGGTTAGCAAATGTTTAGACATTATTTTAAAGAACTACGGATTCTGTGATAAAAGGGGATACTATTTAGGGAGCAATTAAAAATAAAGTCCAGAAAAATTTAATTTATAAATTATATTTAAAGATATCGGAAACTACAAAATTAAACCACTTCAAAGACTACATTGAATTCAAAAGTTTAAATTAATCACAGACTAATTCATCAATCACAAACCTCTCGGCCAGTGTTTGACGTCAAATTGGGGAGAGATTGGAATTTGCGCCGTTTAACATGACCTCATCATTTTCAACACCACACAAGACAGCAAAGTAAGTGAATACCATATTTATATTGAAATGAACGTGTTATAATTATTGTTGTCTATGTATTAATTTTAATGTGTGGTTTAACTAACTTAAATACCAATGGAACCAATTTATTCCAGACAATGACCTCTCATGAACTTTTTTTAAAGCAAAGGTTCTATTTACAAGAAATAATAATTTTGTTACGGTAGTGAAAAGTGTTAAAATAAAAATAAACTATTAATTACGCGATATTTAGTATGGCCATACAACATAAGTAATAAAGTATTACATTAACTAGGGTAAATTTAAATGACTATTAAATTATTAGTTTACGATTTTTTTTTTGTATCTTTAAGAAAATATCTTTAAATACTAATTAGTGGGGCAGAAACAAATTAAACAACAAACAATTAAATAAAACAATTAGCAGCAGACTTCAAAATATTTCCACTATTATTACAGTACCAAAAGGATTATATAAATATTGTATTTTCAGGAGAATTAAACTTTAAAATATTAATTAGTTAGGCTACATCAAATTCATTCTAATTATTTCAATTAAACCCAAAGTCTTGGTCACGAGGGGCCAGTGGACTGGCTGCTGCATAAAGCTGCTTTTACTCGCAAGAGCTACTAGCGGCTAGTATCCCTGCCACAAGAGGCTAGTTAAACTAGCGGCAAGTAAAGTAGTATTTGCTGGCTGCTTGTTGTGTTAAAATAAATGTCCGGGGGTGTAAACCTGGTCCACACTGCCCACGCACAAATGTATTGGGCAACTGCATTTGTGTTTGCGGTTGCCGCAGCGACCACACTGGGAAAAAAACAAGCGAGTTGAAATGTCTCATGAGTGTGAGAGCAGCTTGTCTCTTCCTGTTACATATTATTATATTTAACCACGGTGGAAGTATATAAAGGCAAGGGATGGGCAGTGAAAAGAAAGTTTGAAGACTTAGCTCGATCAAGGAATCTAACGCTCATTGATTCAGTAGTTTTATCTTTTAATTTATTTCGTCCTCTTTTTATTTTCATCATTCTACAATAAGGTACCGCCAGAAGGAAAGTGATACTTCTTTTGTATCTGTATATTGAAGTAAATCGTCTCTGACATTTGTATTAAACTGATTAGATAAGCAGGGCGGCGTGCTTTGTCAATAAACATAATTCTTCCCGCGACTACCTTCCACACTGGCGTGTATGCTAGGAAATTTATATGTGTTTTTCATCCTAGACTGAATACAAATACAGGCAGACATTTGTCCGCAAATATTTATTTCTGTATGAAGGTAAATACCCAGAACTGATTTCAAACATTATTCAAATTGTGTTTATGCATCTGTTCGCGTATTTATGGGCAAATGTAGGTCAGTGTGGACTAGGCCTTAGCGGGGTTCACATGGGGCTACTTGCCAGTGGCGAGTCTGTTCACGTGACCTTGCGCCGTCGACTAGCGCTAGTAAAACACTCGCCAGAGAATATTACTAACCACTAGTTGAGGGTTCACGCAACGCAATTTTTTTCTTTCTCTAAACGCCGAATCTTATTACACGTTCGGGTTTTATGCTTACGTACTAATTACGCTAGTGGTTTTAGGGAGTAGAAAGGTTATATTTAGAGGAAGTGTATCCACATTTGCGTAAAGGGAGAGAGGGGAAAACTATTTTTGATAAAACACCCTAAGTATACCGAAATGAGATTCAAATTTCGCTCTCTGTCTTTGGCAATATGCTAGTTGAGTGATTTTACTCGATGCTATTAGTCAACCGCTAGTAAACTAGTCCGTGTGACCAAGAATTTGTAGTCTGGTACGAGAGTGGTGCGTTAGACCACGCAGCCATCGAGGATGGTGATGTTCAAGTTAGTTAGTAAATGGGATATAGGACCATTACCATAGTCAAATTGAGACCGCCTAAAGTGCGGTGCTGCATTAAATACAATACATTTAACTAAACTCTGAGATGAGCTGATGATCTAGGGATAAGGTGTTTGACTTCTGTGCTGGGCGTCCGGGGTTCAATCCTCGGTCCCGGCACAGATTTATCTGATTACCAAACCCTTCCTTCACCTCTGACAAGACATCTTGTGAATGTGTGGAATGCCAGGCCTCCACCGTGGTTCGGATTCCACGTTAAACTGTTGGTCCTCCATTTCATCTCACAATCACCCTACCATTACACACTAGCGTAAGTGCGTATAACCCGAATGGATAGTAAGACTCGGTGCTAATAATAATAATAATAGCTAAACTCTGATGGAATGGGTTGGTCTTACACTGGCCCATTCCATTCTTGTCTAGGTAGTTTTTATTTTACTTATTTAGCGCCGTGTCTTACTACCCATTCTGTTTATACGCTTAAGTACTATTTACGCTGATCGGTTAGGAATTGGGAAGGTTAAATTTATAGGAAGTGAATGCACATTTACGTGGAGGGAGAGTGGAAAATCATTTATATAAAACCACCCCAGTTCACCCGACCAATATTCGAACCTTGATCTACCCGTCTTCGACAGTACAGCTTACCACGATTAGCGCGTTATCTTGTTACACCACCGAGGCGGGTGTCTAGGTTTTTGTCATGTATTTAGTGTAGCACCACACTTGAGTACTCAATCTGACTATGAAACTAGTCCATAAATATTAATAAATATTAAAATCCGGTAGAATTTTTGGAACATATCCAGGAACAAAATGACGATTACAGGCTCTCAGACGATGATATGTTAACCACACTTCCAAATTTATTTCAAGGACATCAATCACTACGGTCACCTAATAACCGTATGGGTTAGACTAATTGAGATTAATTTCTTCAAATTGTATTACTTTTGTGTTTTATAACACATTATCATCATCACACACAACAAAAACTTCTTATACTTGAGTCAAACTAAGTATTAACTTAAATAAGCTGCTAAACAGATGCACCTATGTGATGAGCTACCGTAACATGTTAATCAATTTAAAAACATTAATCAACTATCAAAAGGGTTATCCAACAATGAAAGTTCGTTCTAACAAACTTTATTACAAAGGGCATAAAAGAAAAACGTTGATGAAAGTAGCTTCAAATTCGATTGATGACTTTCAACTTATCAAATATATCTCAACAGTTACAGCAACCCCATATTAGAGGGCCAGTAGAGTTTACGTTTAATCGTAATTTATTGTTCTAATTTATGGTCCGCTTAATGTCTCTTAACCCTAAATAATGCAAACTAGTCCTTCGGTTCAATCGTTTGGTAGTAATAGCAGTCTAATGGGAACGTTGATGTACGGGCCAATAATAACACCAATGGTACAATGGCGTATCCAGTTAGTCGTGAAATGTATCTGCTGGTTTAAGTATCTGATCTTAAATAATTAAAGGTTGTATGACGTGACTCAGTTTGTAAGGGGCATTTTTAAAGATGGGAGGTTGGGCTTGGATTTCTTTAAGGGCTCTGTTTTGTAGCTATATCCTAATTAAGGTTAAAACTGATGTAAACATTTATTACGATTGTGATCACATCTTTAAAATTTAGGACTCAATTTTTGGTATTCTAAACAGCAGTGGATGCCATTAAGGTCGATCGCGTTGTTATTTTAAGTCGCTAGCCAGTGAATGTATTAATAAATATTTTGTTTACTTATGTACATAGATACATATGGATCAGGGTAAAATTAATGACTCACACATACCCGTTTCGACATCTGCGTGGTCTAACACGCCACTCTCATAGTAGACTAGAATGCCAATGATGGGGAGATAGAGGTTCGAATCTTGGTTAGGTACTCTAAAGGGGTTTATCCAAAATAGTTTTTCACTCCCATTTTTCAAGCAAATGTAAGTACACTTCCTCTAAATATAACCTTTCTATTATCCCTAAACCATTAGCGTAATTAGTACATAAGCGTATAACATGATCGGTAGGTAAGAAACAAAAGGCTTGCAAAACTTAAAATATGATGGAATAATTTAAAGATTTCTATGACAACATTTTATTATTAACTTGGTGACCTGGCGGTCTAGAGGTAAGGTATCAGACATATTATATGCTGGCGGCCGGGGTTCAATCCTCGGTCCCGGCAAAGATTTATCTGATTACCAAACCCTTCCTTCACCTCTGACAAGACATCTTGTGAATGTGAGGAATGCCAGTCCTCCACCGTGGTTCGGATTCCACGTTAAACTGTAGGTCCTTCATTTCATCTCACAATCACCCTGCCATTACACATTAGAGTAAGTGCGTATAACCCGAACGGTTAGTAAGACGCGGTGCTAATAATATCAATATTATTAACTTTTAATACAAAATCTTAATAAATGACTTTTTCACTGTTATAATTATAATATTAGTGTATTGATAAATTATGGGCCTGCTCTAATTTATTAAATCACGTAAATATTTTGGATGTTTAGGAGGATCTGACCAATAGTAGGCTGATAAATTTATTTTATATCAAAATATTCAATTACACTACCCATTCAAATGATTATAGTGCTAGAAATGCTATGTTTATGAACACTGATATTAACTATAAGTAGTTTGAAATTAGGCCTTCGCTTGAGAAGTAGATCTTAAAAAAAATAGTGTACACCACTGATATACAAGATAACATTATTTAGTCTGGTCATTTAGGATATAGCTCAGAAAAATGTATGAAAAAATGTTGATTTAATATATTAATTAAAGAAAAGTAAATATTTTAACGTAATCTTGTAAAATAATCTAGTTTAATCCATTCAATCAATGAAGGATTTTTAAAACTATATTTAAAATAAACTTAACACTATATATATGAAAAGTATATGAGCAATAAAAATCTGTAGCACAATTTCCTTCGGCGGGGAAGTATATTTTTTTGTCTCATGTCAATTTTGGGAGGTAAAATAACAGTGGAAGGTACAGGAACGTACCTTTCCGGCAAAATTGGTAGAACCTTTTGTGCTCGATCGCATACATTCATTGTGAAAGCCAACAGGAAATCTTCACAAATTCTGTGCTCTAATATTACATGGATTTATACCAGATGGTTAAGGCAGAACTAACCAGTGCCTTTCTAGTACCGGAGGGATAAAAATCACATCAAACCAGCCTTAGGGTTGTCGACTAAAGAAGACTAATATAAACTCAGTTAAATTAATTTTCAAAAGCATTTTTTTTAATATATATTTTTTTTAATATATATTTTTTTTAATATTTCTTTTTTAAATGCATGGGATGGGATTTTTACAAAATAATGTAATATATTATCTTTCATACACACTTCACAACACCTCCATCTACCTTGTAAGGTAACCGGCTTACCTTAATTACTCCCCAAACACATTAAAAAACAGCTCCCAAGCATCAGCACACAATCGAGCCATACAATCGGAGTGGCCGCATTCTGTTGGGGATAATAGTGTCAACATTTTCCAATTAAGGGTGTTATGTAGTCAGCACAACTAACTCCCCGGGTATTAATCTCATTTTTCCTGACACGAGTCGCTACTTTTTTGTTCAAGTAGCTCTTCTTTATCCTCACGTGGCTGAGTTGACCTCGTTCCAGACCCAGTGCTTCACAGAAAATCCGCATACCTTATAATATAGGAGTTTAGTGTTGTATGTTGCAGAAACAGGGACAATTAATGTAAGAGAGACAAGTAAAGTGGAGGACGTGGGAATGAAGTTTGTGGGGAGCATGCTAGCTGTCACGAGGAGAAGCAAGATTAGGATTGAAGTTGTCTGAGAAAAAGAAGGGGCACAGGAAGTACATGAGATAGTAGAGGAAGGAATACGGAGATGGAATGGGCAGATAATGGGGATGTTGGAGTAAGTGATCTAGTAAAGTAAGCGAGACTGAGATGGTATGGGTATGTAATTAAGCTGGAGGAGAAGATACCAAAGACAATGATGGGAAGTAAATATTTAGGAAAAATTTGTTAAGAGAGCCCTATAGAAGGATGGGAGGTGGAGATAAATAGTGTGCAAGGAAGAGGAGAGAAATGGAAAAAAATTAAAGGGGGAAGAATGGTGGAATTACAGAGGAAGATGGAGGCATTTTACTAAACTGACCAGGCCACAGGCTAGAGACAATTGATGATGTAGTCCGCCAAGATAGTACTATTACCATTCAGGATAAACAGTTTACATACACACCTTGTCTAATGGAGCAGACAAGCGTGAGTGATCTTTATATTAACTGTTAACTAAAAAATTAATATGTTTTCACATTATATATAAAATTGTCACTGGTGTACGTCGTTGTTATCTTGTATCGCAAAAATAAATAGACATATTAAAAATATTATAGCTGTGACAACCGTAGAAGTAGTGTTATTAATGATCGAAAAATTGTACTTCCCTAGTACGTCAAATTGTTCTTTTTTGTGTGTGTGATGGATTAGAATATCCGCGTGCTGGTGGATGGGGTGCACGTGGGATTTGGGGGGTTGGGGTGATGTAAAGAAGTGATTGATCGAAATTTTACTAGTAAATGAGTGTATCTGTGCGATGAATGTACCAAACTATGACATTTATTCATTTTATGGCGTTTACCCTCCGAATGTTGAAATTTATGTCACTTGTTGAATAACTTGCACATTACACTAGGGATTTGTTGATTTATCTTTTTTCATTTGTTCAATTAACCAGGGTATTTTGAGACACAATGCAAGTGGAGATATAACTAATGATTAATAATATTAATTTTTAAATATGCTATGGATATTTAATACTGTGGTGAAAAAATCTATATGAATAAATATATATATATATATATAATTTTTAAACCTTTATGGTATGAATAAATTAATTTAATTTATTTATATATATATATATATATATATAGGTTTAGTAGCCTATTGCTGGGCGCCAATTACCAACGCCTTTTATTTTGTGAGATAGGCAGATTTTTCTATATTTAGTAAATTTATCCCCAGAAACTAACTGATCAGCGGTAAGACCAAAAAACCCCTTCTCTCAAGACCCCTGTACTTAAGTTTTAACTCAAGTTGGACCCTTACGACTAAGACTTCCTAGAGCAGATTATATTTCTTGCCAAGGATATTAAATCTACTTAAAATATCTGTACATGGGATGCAATGTTCAAAAATAATATGTACATTAATATGCGAATTAAAAAACACATTACACAATGAAATTTATAACGTGTTTATAATTATTTATGAAGAAAAAAATACCTTTAAATTAACTCTACTTAATGAGACATGCCTCCTATGTTATGAAATTAATAAAATTATTGTTAAGCAATTGGTACTTAAAAATTTAAAATTCTCACTTTAATATTTATGACAAAATAATAGTCATTAATTATGATACTTAAATAGTTTTTTGGATGAACTAACACCAGATAATAAATATTTGTATAGCAGGTGAAATAATGAGTTCTTCTAAAAATTAAATTTAAATTACTAGCAATAGGATGTTGAATTTGGTCTCACCCAATAATGTAGACAGATGATATCTGGTAGCAATTCTATTTTTTCCTTTTTAGTGGCTTATATTTTATATCTGTATGAAAACTCACTTTTATCCTTCTTTGAAGTTCAGACCTTTCTTTTGACATAGTTTTATTGGCGAAAGGGATAATTCACTATATAAAATTCAATATTAAAGGAAGGCCCAAATTGGGTCCTTCCTTATCTTTTTTACCAATTTTTTGGGTCAACAAAATAAAAACATAAACAATTCACAAACCTTGTATCTTCTTTTTTTTTAAATAATATCCGGCCTACGAGAAAACTAGTTTCCGATATTTATAACAAATAAAATCTTAACTTTTTAGACATTGAAAGTATTACTCTAAGAATAACTTAATATTATAATTTGTCAAATAAATATAAATAATTTTTAAAATTAATTTAAATTTTGCGCTAAAATCCAAACGAGAATAATAATCTCTTCTGCTATGGGCAATTAGTTCTTCAAATGACAGCCAGATGTTGTAAGCATCCAAAAACATAAAATAAATTAACATAATAACAGTTTCGAAATAAACCACTCTCTAAAGCAGAGAGCATTAAAATCACCTACAAAAAGAAATCATGGCATGTTGGCAGTTTATGAATCATATTAAAGAAAGAAAATTTAATATAGTGAAATAAACGTAAGTAGATTATATATAATATATATTTTAATTGTAAATAAATAATTCATATTAGAAACTTTAATAGTTGTGATGGAAATTTAAAAAATAAACATTAAAGTTTTCAACGTAATTACGTCTTTGTAAGACTGAGTCAACTGACAAATTAAATTTATATTAGAAGTAATTCATTTAGCAAAAATAACATCACAATACTTATATGGTTAAATATTCCTATTTTCTTATTTATGTTCTGTGAATAATGATCAATAATGTATTTCTACATATAAGGTTGTTCAAAGATATTTTTTAACGTAACAATAGTTTTATTTTGACAGAAACCTCTGGAAGGTTTTCTTGAATAATATATTTACAAACTTACCCCAGTGGAGAACCGGTGCAGCTTCTAAGTACTACCTAACTATTAGATCTACTATTTTTACTAGGCCTAAACCTCTTTTTTCTAATTTATTTGAGTAAAAACTTAGAGTAGTAGAACATGTTTTATATATTGTAGCGTTATTTGCCACCCTACCATGTATTTCCCTTTTTTTCTAATTTTTGTGAATAGTTTCCAATTTATTTTCGTTGGAAATTAAGCACTTCAAAGTTCGGCCGTTGCTTAACACGCCGTAATGAAATTTACATCCATTTAATAAAGTAAAAGGACGCAATGAACAGCGTATAACATTGTTTTAAATAATTTAAATAAGGAATTTTGACTTAAGGTAGGAAGCCTTACTTTTTATTAAACATATTAATAATACTTCTAAGAAGTTTGTTTGACTATGGTTTATTTATTTTCAACGTCGGCCATGATTGTTTTCAACGCATGCGCAGATCTGTCAAACAAGTGAGTGGCGGGTCTCGTGATTGCAAAAGAGGAAACAAGGCAAGAAGTAAATAACTCCAAACTAGAGCGCTTTTCAATTCTGAAAGATAGAAATAAACATTTAATTCTTTAAGAAAACATTGTTCAAATTCATTGTCATATATTTCAATATTTATATTAAACCAGCATTGTAATTGATTTTTATCTCTAGTCCATAGCCAACATTTTATCTTGTGTTTTTAATATACTATAGTTTTCTCTTTGGACTTTGAAGTAAAGAATAGAACATTTTTAAATTTGATTTTGGAAAACTTTTTGTAGGAGACAGTGTCTTCTTACTCGGTGTTGGTCTAACATATAGCCAAATCTGCAGAGCTCTTAATTTAATTTATTTTAAAAGTAGGTTGTAAAGCAAAGTGCAAGCAGCAAATAGAAAGCTAAGTATAGATGTGCAAGAGCTAGACTGTTTATTTTTTTTAAGAATTGTGGACGAGTTCACATTAATAATGTGAAACAAATTTCTGAAGTTGGTGTGGTTTCAGCAAGGAATAATTCATGGGTGAGGTCAAGCCAATTCTTCAGCTTTAAAGTCATATGATTTTATTTTTTTTATCAAATATCAGAATTCATTTAAGAACTTTCAGAAAGACTATCTAATTCAGAGAATTAATTAACATTTTATTTTATGTCTAATAATAATTGTATTGATTTTTTTCTCTTCTTTTTGTCTCAACAATACTATTTTATTTTATCAAATTAGAATTAGAATCCCATAAGTAGGATTGGAATTTGGTAAAAAAGGAACAATAATAATCCAATAAAAGTTCCAATAATTGTTATTTTATACATTTTTTTATTGTAGTCTATATTACATTATATTTCCACAATACATTTTTAATTTGCTAATTTTTTATTTTAAGTATTCCCCAGTGGTCTCGAGTATTGAGAGTCGTTCCACTGTCTGAATTAGTCGAGGTAAATGTTTTTTTTTTTAATATTAATATTTTTTCTCCTATATCCAAGGAGTGGTGCTCAACAAATAGCACAATTTTTTTAAATTTTGACATTAACTGTTGTTGTTATGTAAACAAGATTCAGAAGACACTGATACTAGACACAGAAAATTATAATTTATACAATATAACTTTTTTTTCAACACAATATTTAAGATGGAATTAAATATTTAAAATTCTATGGAATAAAACTTTTAATATAACTAGAGTTGGAAATGGTGAATTAATAGGAAGCTAATCCGAATTTGCGTGGAGGGAATGTGGAAAACAATTTATGAAAAACCACCCTCGATACATTGCTAGCAGCAGAAAAGTCTCTTTCAAGAGTAAAGCCCTAGAGTTGACCATAATGCCACCAAAGTGGCTCTATGTTAAATACTCGCTTTGCCCCAGTAGATTTTCTTTGCAGGTGGATGTAAACAAATAAACAAATGTAATTCCAGCGTTATTTTGAACGTAGATTTATTTTTACAATTTTATGATACTAGCTGTCCTATAAGTGTGTCATAAAATTAAAAAATTTGTGGAAAATGTTCAAAATGTACTTAAAATAAAAAATCTATCTATGGTGCAATCCGTTTTTTGATAGGTCTTACCGTTTAGGCACAAGAGGCCTCCAAAGAAAGGTCCGCACTGACTTAAAAGTTGCTCCGCCATTTTGAATTTTATTTCTTGGGTTACAAATTAAATTTTTTAACGTTTTGGAATTTTCCCGTCGGTTACAGTCTAGAAGCTAGAAGTTTGGACAAATTTCAAGTTTCTAGCCCATCTGGAGGTGGGTAAACATTAATGTGAGTGGCAAGCCACTTTTACGGTTTCAGGAGATCATGAACCTGAGACATTTATCAAAATCTAGATTTTTTTTTTGACGACCACAATAATTCTCTCAGATGGATTGTAATCAAGTGGCCTTGTGTCTTTATAGTATAGTGATTTAAAAACATTAAACATTATTATAATAATCTTATTCTGCCTTTTATTATATTTTTCCACAATTTTTAAGGGAAGAAGGAATTATTTAAAAATTCTCCCTCATAGGTGATGGAAGTGTAGAGGAAAGAAGAAAGATAAACATGATGACTGACCCTTAAGGGAGTGCCGTGACTAAAAAGAGACCGGAAATGCATTAGAGAAGCGTCAGGTGTCGATAAGCGGAAACCGGGAGGTTTGTCAGTCTACGTGGAGAGCGGCCTGGTCTGACTGCCTTCAACTTGGATTGAAGTGCCACGTATCGATTCTTAATTCGTCTTTGTCGAGAGCGTTCGAGCTACGGCAGATTGCGTATAGAAGTTTATACGGGACAAAGAGGAGAGAACAGGACGTAATTGCATTGATCTGGAAGAGAGAAACAGAAGAGAGGTAAATACTGGGCAAAGACCAAAGTGGACACCTCTTTTGTTAACCTTTTTACTTTATTACGATCCATCTGAGATAATTATTGTGATCAACAAAAAAAATTACTCTGGATTTTGATAAATGTCTCAGATTCATGAGCTGAAACCCTGAAAGTGGTTTAACCGATGCCGTCTGTTTGTCAAGCTTGTGTGTCTTTATTTCGCCTTGAAGCTGAAACTATTTAATCGATTGAACTAAAACTTAATATCTAGGCATTTTATATGGTATTCCTTGAAATATTTTAAGAACTAGATATATAACCTTATTACAAAGGCTGGCTTACTGAAGGGCAAAAAGAGAAAAAAAAAAGTTTTTCTAGGAATCAGGTTTAAATATTTTGATTAAATTTTATATTTATAAGCCTTTAACATTTCCAACAAAATGGCAATTACCACTATCTCATGGAAATAACTTTGAGAGTACGTTGCACTTACGTAAATTTTCAATTTTAATATCGCTGTAACTATTTGGGTGACTAAATAAATTAATATTTTAAAACTCTGGTACTCTTAAAAATAAAATATAAACCATTTTATTTAAAACCAACAGTTTCCAAGCTATTGGCAAATATATATTTTTAATTGATTTCCTGAAAATTGGGAGTGTAAAGTTTCCTCTTTGGAGAAAAGAAATGCTAAATATTTTCTCAATATGTTTCAGTAAAAACGTATATTATTTTATTTTTCCTTTTTGAGCTTAATATGGTGCTATTTATTTTACATCACGTATCTGTAATCATCTATAAAAATTTGTTTCACGAATCTTATGAATTTTAAATAAATGTCTTCATTTTAAGATTAAAGAGAATGTAAGTCTGTTAAAAAAATAAGGTGGAATTTTTATTCAAACTGTGGTGTACCAGGTGGTCCACTCATGTGACCATAGGAAAAATAATACCTATTATGTGAAAGAGCGAAAGATTAAAAGATTTACAGGTTAAGTTTATAGTCAAACATAATTAGTAATTGAAATACTATGGTGATTAATCACTAATAAAAATTATTTCCTTCGTTGCTAGATACACACCAAAAACATAATAATTTTGATTTTATTACATGTACAGATTGGTGCTATATTAAGGTGGCATTGTACGTTTATAAAGTGATTCTCTAATAGTTAAACACCGATAACTAAATATTTATGTAAAGTTGATAATATTTGACGATTAAACTATTGACTATAAAGTCGAGTAAGGATATATTGTATATAACTTTTCCCATTAAAAAGTTTAGAATACATTTTAGTTCAACAATCTTTAGTAATCGCTGAAACAATACACTAGTCAGAATATAAGCATATTGAAATCCATCCCGATAAGAAAACCAGAATCTGGAGGTTTCTTTAAAAAGGCAGTTAGGAGATTAGTATTTTTCATACCTTAATTTGAGTCAAAACAGACATTATGATTATTTTCCCCCTTCACGCCAAGATGATAACTTTATAGCTACCCCTCTTCCAGCTCTCTATCTAGTTCTTACACCAAAACACTTAATTAAATATCTAGATATTATTTTTAACCAAACCATAAAAAAAATCATAGTTTCTATGGTTATGTAAACAAAGAATAATTGTATAGATGAGGGACAGCCCACACCAAAGGAAAAGATGGAGAATTAACTAGTAAATTTGGGTTTTTGTATTGATCTACTAATTTTGCCGATATCCCAGACCTCTAGCCTTAAAATGAATGGATATTTGTCAAAATGAGTTAAGATATTTTCTCATAATTTAAAAATACATTAAAAAGGCTTATAAAAGTATATCAAATAAGAGCGAAGAGAAATATTTAAAGATAAAGGAGGAGAGGATAAAAATCAACAATGCAAGAAAATAAATAAATAAATATTTATTTATTTGTTTATTTGTTTATATATTTATTTTTTTATCTTATATATAAAATTCTCGTGTCACAATGTTCGTTCCCGTACTCCTCCGAAACGGCTTGACCGATTCTCATGAAATTTTGTGAGCATATTGAGTAGGTCTGAGAATCGGCCAACATCTATTTTTCATGCCCCTTAGTGATAAGGGTTGTCCACCCTTAACATTTTTCTATAATTTTTAGACATTTTTTTAATATCTTTATTTTTTTTATTATGTCGCATTAAAAAATACATACAACCCTAAATTTTTACCCTTTTATCACCAACCCCTATTTTTTAATAGCCATTTTA
>CABFOV010000249.1:154716-190674 GCA_902141375.1 Timema poppense
TATTTATTTGTTTATATATTTATTTATTTGTTTATATATTTATTTATTTGTTTATATATCTATTTATATATATTTTTATATACATTTTTTCAAATATATATGTATATTTAATATATATATATATATATTTATTTATTTATATATTTATTTATTTATATATTTTTCTATATTTATTTATATATATATGTTTATACATTTATTTTTATATATTTATTTTTATATATATATTTATATATAACCCGCCTCGGTGGTGTAGTTGGCTAAGCGCTTGTCGTGTTGAGCTTGACTGCTGAGGACGGGGAGATCGAGGTTCGAATCTCGGTCGGGTGAACTTGGGGTGGTTTTTCCTAAATGGTTTTCCACTCTTCCTCCACGAAAATGCTGGTTCATTTCCTCTAATTAAACCTTCCGAATTCCTAATCCATTAGCGTAATTAGTACTTAAAAGCGTATAACCCGAACGGGTAGTAAGACGCGGTGCTAAATAAATATATATATAAAACCTAATATATATATATATATAAAACCTAATATATATATAACCTAATATCATCGATTTGATTGATAAATATTGGTCGTAATGTTTTAATATTTTACACCATAAGATAACTATATCTACACTAATGCACAAATCAGTTTCCATCGCGATGTAAACAAAGAATGAAAAGCTCAATATTGTCTGAGAAATTGAGCTTTTATTTGGAAAATACTATATTTACCGTCATCCTGGACCCCTAACGTTTAAAATGAGTAGTCGTTTGTCAAAATCTGTCCAGAAACTGGCTTATCAAATTATATATAAGACAATAGATGGATAGTGTACAAAAAAATTAACACAATATGGTGCATTAGTGACTTGTAAATAGTTTCCGTATAGGTTACGTTAAAAAACCAATAATTTTATTTACCTAACTAGCTTCAACAGACTATGGTCTAAAATTTTAATCGAGAAGTAGACTAGACTGCAAAAGACGAGGATATCAGTGTTCAATCCCATTCTGGTGCAGTGAGGGTAGTTTTCCTTAATGTTTTCCACTATATCTCTGCATGCAGATGTGGATACACTTATTATAAATTAAAGCTTCCTATTCCTTATCATATTAGTGTAATCAACCCAAACGTGTAGTAAAACGCAGTGACCATTCAACCGACCCACAACTGTTTTTTTTTTCATTGGCCAGTCGCTACATTTCGCCCTTTAATTAATTTAAATTTATAATCACTAGTTATCTATACATTGCTTGTTTTAATAGCTACACATTTACATTTGGTTAAACTGTACTAATTAGTGTACATTTTTAGGATAATATATATTTTCTCAACTTGAGTTCAATGCTAAGCTCTCTAGACTTTTATGGAAAACTCATCTAAATATAATAAATATTAGCTATTTTACCAAATACAATTTTGGAAATAATAATCTAATAATCTTAACATACTAGTTGTGTCTAAATTAATCTATACTATAAGGACATTATATTTTACGAAATTAATCATTGATAATTGATTGTAACATTTCTTTTAAAATTTTCATATTCAATTTCATAAGTATGTTGTAGATTATGATATACACAATAAAACAATTCCTAAATAATAATTATTAATATTTATTTTTTATGGAGTTTTATCCTATACTATATTCAATATAGCGTCAGTCAGTTCATCAAACTTATGTTTTACAGAATATCTGAAAGAAAACATTTCATTAGAAATTCTCGCTGTGGAAATAGTAATAACCTCTAATTCAAACTTTTTAGAGAGAAGCCCATCGTAACCTCCCCGCAAATTATTCTTCCTGAGAAAATAAACTCGTTCGCGCGAAACTTGCATTAATCTAAAAGAGTTATGTGAGTTCATATAGAAAGGATAAATTCTATTATATGACAAGATTAAGAAATAAATTCAATTTTCCTTTGTTTGTAAAGTCTGTGGGTTCTTAAACTATAGCAGGCTATTTATTCGGGTGACAATTATTAAGTTATATTCAAAACAAATAGTTTTTTATAGGATATTAACCTTTATTTTAGCAGCTTTATTAAAATATTAAACTAGTTTAGAAGCACGTGTTTGAGAATTGCAAATTATTTAATACGAAAAATATTTTTGAACAAATAAGTCTAGAAAACAATTTAAATAGCTTGCATCCCTGGCCATAAATAATTGGACCTCTTCATAATAGCTTGCATCCCTGACCATAAATAATTAGACCTCTTCATAATAGCTTGCATCCCTGACCATAAATAATTAGACCTCTTCATAATAGCTTGCATCCCTGACCATAAATAATTAGACCTCTTCATAATAGCTTGCATCCCTGACCATAAATAATTAGACCTCTTCATAATAGCTTGCATCCCTGACCATAAATAATTAGACCTCTTCATAATAGCTTGCATCCCTGACCATAAATAATTAGACCTCTTCATAATAGCTTGCATCCCTGACCATAAATAATTAGACCTCTTCATAATAGCTTGCATCCCTGACCATAAATAATTAGACCTCTTCATAATAGCTTGCATCCCTGACCATAAATAATTAGACCTCTTCATAATAGCTTACATCCCTGACCATAAATAAATAGACCTCTTCATAATAGCTTACATCCCTGACCATAAATAAATAGACCTCTTCATAATAGCTTACATCCCTGACCATAAATAATTAGACCTCTTCATAATAGCTTACATCCCTGACCATAAATAATTAGACCTCTTCATAATAGCTTACATCCCTGACCATAAATAATTAGACCTCTTCATAAGAGCTTGCATTCCTGACCATAAATAAATAGACCTCTTCATAATAGCTTACATACCTGACCATAAATAATTAGACCTCTTCACAATAGCTCGCATCCCTGACCATAGATAAATATACCTCTTCATAATAGCTTATATTCCTGACCATAAATAAATAGACCTCTTCATAATAGCTTACATCCCTGACCATAAATAATTGGACCTCTTCATAATAGCTTACATCCCTGACCATAAATAATTGGACCTCTTCATAATAGCCTGCATCCCTGACCATAAATAATTATACCTCTTCATAATAGCTTACATCCCTGACCTTAAATAATTAGACCTCTTCATAATAGCTTGCACCCCTGACCATAAATAAATAGACCTCTTCATAATAGCTTGCATCCCTGACCATAAATAATTAGACCTCTTCATAATAGCTTGCATCCCTGACCATAAGTAATTAAACTTCTTCATAATAGCCTTCATCCCTGACCATAAATAATTAGACCTCTTCATAATAGCTTGCATCCCTGACCATAAGTAATTAGACCTCTTCATAATAGCCTTCATCCCTGACCATAAATAATTAGACCTCTTCATAATAGCTTGCTTCCCTGACCATAAGTAATTAGACCTCTTCATAATAGCCTGCATCCCTGACCATTAATAATTAGACCTCTTCATAATAGGAAATACTGTTGATTAAAATATATTTACAGCATAACCGCTAGTCTGGGAACTGATACTCTTAATGTTTCAAACGTACTATTTTAGAAAATAACTTAATCTATATAATTAAAATGAAGATCTTTTTTGTTTATTTGTCATGAAGTGATATTTTCCAAACGCGTAGATCTTAAATTTAAAAAATGATCAGCCTCTGAATAATCGGGAAGAAGGAATTTTAAAATTATGATTGGATTTTCTAAAAATAAATAAATACCATGCTTAAAGAAAGTTAATTTAAAATCATTTCTTCAGAGACAATGTCAGATATTTCATCTATAGTTTTAAAAATATAATAATGCATTCAAAATAATGTAATAAATGGGATTATGTCCTATACCTTCGAATTTCATTTGTGGAAACACAGTATAAACGTCAAGAATTTTAAGTCTGGTTTTCTAGTGACTAGGAGATTGAGGCTTGAATCAAGGCCATGTGTAATAAGATTTTATTCTTTCACCCAAATGTGGCTACATTTAATATATATTTTTATGTTCTCAGATTTACCTTATTAGGATAGTTAAGATATATATGAATAGTAAGACATAATGAAACTAAATAACTAGATCATTAGCTTGTTTGTTTAGTTATCAATAGGCCCGTATTTTAATACTAGCGGGAACTATATTGTGGGTTGTTTTAGTGATCTATAGGCCTGTATTTTAACTAGTGGGAACTAGATTGTGGTTTGTTTGTTTAGTAATCTATAGGCCTGTATTTTAATCTTAGTGGGAACTAGATTGTGTCTTTTTTGTTTAGTGATCTATAGGCCTCTATTTTAATCCTAGTGGGAACTAGATTGTGGTTTGATTTAGTGATCTATAGGTACATATTTTTAATTCTAATGGGAACTAGATTGTGGCTTGTTTGTTTAGTGATCTATAGGCCCGTATTTTAATCCTAGTGGGAACTAGATTGTCGATGAACGGAAGATCGGGAACTATATCCCAGTTGGGTGTACTAAGGCTGGTTTTTCCTAAATGGTTTACAATTCTCCTTCCACTCGAATGTTGGGACACCACCTCTAAATTCAAATTTCCTAATCCCTAAAACATTATAGTAAATAGTACGATAGTGTATATCCCGAGCAGATATTAAGACGCGATGGTAAAAAAAAAATTAGGTTTTGAATTACTTCAGATGTAATAAGATTAATTTTCTTCCACTAAATTTGGTTACATTTCTTCTAAATCTAATCTTCCTAGTCACTTCCTCAGTGGTGTAGTTAAATTTTGCGTAGATTAGTCGGGTAGTAAGATATAGTAGAACAGATCAACATAATCGTTTTAAGAAATTTCATTTGAATGTAAGTAAAGTGAAAAAAAAAACGGTTTTCTTGGTTACCTTCAGTGCAGTCATTTAGGATCGAGCCCAGACCTCCCAATAAAAAAAACAAGTGGTCTGTGTGCTAACCGTTAGCTCCACTACAAAAGTAATTGGTTTGATTATGAATGTAACTGAGTGTACCAGATGCATTATGGGCCTCGCATCCCACCCCCTCAGACAAAGTTTACGACCCCCCAGGAGTGATCATCTCCCTGGGGAATCTATCACTCTCACTTTCTAACTTTATCATTTTCTCTTTCTCTATTTTCATCTAGATCACTTGTTTGAAAAGGGGGGTAGGACTGGCAGTTCGATTTATGGAAGAGGATCCAAGTCAGAGGATTAGTTGAAGTTTCAAGTCACAGAAAGAAGTTTTATTTTTTATCATATCAAATAAATTGTAAAAAAACAGTTTTTTAAAACTAGTTTTTTATTCCCATTAAAACAATAAATATCCATGTGATCGGGCTTTATGAATAACTGTGTGTATTTTCTATAGATTTCGAATTAATAAATTATAGCACTGCGTCTTACTACTCGTTTTGGCTATACGCTTAAGTACTAATTACGATGATGGGCTTTGAGTGGAAACCCATTTAGGAAAAGCTACCCCAAGTTCACCCCACCAAAATTCGAACCTTGATCTCCCCGTCCTAGGCAGTCTAACTCAATATAAAACTAGCTCGTTGACTAACTACGCCACCGAGGTGGGTTTGAATTAATTAATAAATTTAAACTTTACTTAAAGCTTAGTTCAAAGGATATGTAATAACATATTTGTTGAGAGAAAGTGGGAGAAGCACATGAAACTAAATATGTTAAAAATTATAAAGGTGCATCTTGCTAGGATTTTAAACTGACCTCCATGTCAAACAAATTCTTAGACAAATTAGACTAACTTTTCTAGTCTAGCAATGCTAAAGATTTATTATCATCAATAAAACATTAAAGACTAATTTACCTAAAATGAGATAAAGGATGAATAAGTTAAACAAAAGAAGGTTCTAGGGAGAGCATGTAAAAACTTAATGTAGAACAACAAACCAAAGTGAAGTTTTTTGTGATTGAACTAGGGACTTACAACTCAGACACGTTATAATTACATAAAATGATTTCAATTAAAGATTTTTAGCGTAGCAAAAAAAATGTCTTTACAGAGTACATAAAATAACTAGTTAAAACTAAGCAAAAGAGTACATTATATGATGCACACAAACACTAAAAAAAAAAAAAAAAACTTACGTCGATCTGATGAAAGGAAAGCCCAATGGGAGAAAAAACATCTGATGAATGGGGTACTATAGAAGAAGTTTGATAATAAAGAGAGACACCATAAAAAAAAAGTGATAGCTTAGGAAAGAAAGTGGACTTTCATGTTTGATTTTTACAACAGCTGGAATTTATTCTTCTCCATACGCCGTAAAAAAAACCAATTACTTTCGAAAGTACTCGAGTAATAGGTTACACAGTCTTGACTTAAGGGCAAAGAAGGAGAATCAAATCATTTTGTACAAGCGTAAAAAAAACTGAATTATAATTCACCTCTCGGGATTTTAGCCAACTTAAGCTAACCCCTAAACAAATACTGGTTTTACTATTATTATTATTAACTAACTTATAGGATCCGTTGTTTTCCGGGTGAAGTTAATGGTATAGTTAAATAAAGATTTACTAAAGGTTGACAGTATTTTCTTATGGTGATAAACTTTAATAGAAAACGAAAGATACTCTCTCTATTCAAACGCAAATACTTATTTTGAACGCTTTTGGATACGATTCTAATATCACAAACCTGTGATCCCGTGATTGTAGTATTTAGGCCCAATGGTAGACTATATGTTAAATTAATAAATAAGTAAAAATAGACAAATTTGCACTAACGTTTTCTTTAGTAAAGGTTATGTAAAAGATCAGCTTTTTAGATTCATTTTTTAAAATTAATACACATTGGTGGTATCAAGCTTGTAATATATTTCAAAGTTGAAATAAACGCCTTAGTCAGTATCCCTTGGTGAATACATTGTTTGAGATGTCAGATAACAATGTTTCATATGTAAGTCCATGCCACATTTCCATTTTCTCTAATTCTTTGGTATTTAAGGTACTTACTTGTGTGGGTGGCTTAGATTTTTATCGAGTTATGTTTGTAATGAAAGAAGAAGTTAAAAAAAGTCTTAAGCTGCACAGATTAAATTTTCGCGTAGGTACGAATATAACACTTTGGCTTTCAAGGTTTGTTGGTTTTTAAGGTGACCGCACCAATGTTCAAAGTTTAAGGCATCAGGCAAGTGATATATGTATTATTTAGACAAATAAACTCAAAATGCACACATTAAAGCTACCAAAAGTATTATCATATTTCTTAGCGTTTAGAGCTACCCACCTTTTGGTCACGTGATTGTATATTTATGGACGTCCTGAATGCATATTAAATATATGTATAAGTAAAAGAAGTACGCTTTGGTTAATCATGCTGTTTTTTTTAAGTACGTAGGCCTATTCCAAAATTAAACCATTTTCTTTGTTTTTGATTTACTCAAACTTGTAGGTAAGTGATGTACTATATCACTCTCTTAATGTATGTATGAATTAAAAACTACGTTCTACGTACAAACCTTGAAGTCTTCTCAAATAAGAAGGCTATTCAAAGTTTAAGATTTTTAAATTTCTTTGTTTTGGATTTTCAGGAATTAAAACACACACACACAAACTCACAATCAATTTTAGTCCAGCACCGTGTCTTACTATCTGTTCAGATTATACGCATATGTACTAATCTTATTATTCTAGTGAGTTAGGCAAGAGGAAGGTTAAATTTAGAAGAAGTATATAAGCATTTGCATGGAGGATGTATAAATCCATTTTGGAAAACCACCCTTAGTACAGTTAAGGTGTTTGAGCCCCGATCTCACTGTAATCAGCAGTTTAGTTCAACATGAGTGACGCCTTAAACCATTCGGCCATCAAAACAGGTATATTTTATATAAAAGATGATTGTGCTATTTACACAAACAAACACACCACCTATCTAGAAAATTTTGGCAACAGTTGGGCCTATTAGATAGTAGAGGAAGTAAGGGTGAAATGGTATGTTCACGTAATGACATTGTAAAAGGAAAATATACTAGATAGAATGTTGTATATTAAATGTTTAAAGGAAAAATACTTCAAGGAATGAGGAAGAGATGGGAGGGGCAGATAGCAGCAACCGTGCGAGTGAGAGTAGAAGAATAGACAGTATTATGGGAACGGTCAGATTGAGTCATTTTACTAACTTGACCCGGATATAGACTGGAAACAGTTTATGATGACAATGATGATAAAATAGTTGCCTTTATTTTTAATATTTCTACTAGTTCAGGTTATACACATATTTACTCACTAAGATAGTGTGTTAGGGATGTGGGAGGTTTAATTGAGATAAAGTGTACCGACACTTTCTTGGAAGTAGAGGAGAAAGACTACTAGGAAAAACCCTCCTAAGTACACCCAACAGGGATCCAAGCCCTGATCTCCACATCACCGACAGTTAGTCTATTACGAGAGTGATGCCTTAGATCATTTTACCACTGATAGTTACAGTCCAAGAAAACTTGATAAATATAAAATAAATCTTTGAAGATCGTATCTTGTTTTCCATCTGGGCTATCCGCATATTTATATTAATGTGGTAAGGTAAAGGAACTTAGTAGAATTTGCGTAAATAATGGTAGAATACCACTTAGAGAATCGGCTAGCATGCTGGAATTCAAACCCCAACCTAGCATCAGTTCAAACTAAAGTCCATCCCGTTTATAAATATTAATGCTATAAAAACTGTCAAATTACTCGCACTCTCTTCTGCCGCACCTTAAGAGATTCAAAAGTTCATGGCTGTCAAGGCTTACGCCATTCAACCATATAATGTCACCCAGCCTCCTTTAAATATATTTTAGTATTATCTTTTCATCGACGTCTTGACCTAACAAGGGAAGAGGTCTTTGTATATTCAGGCTCACCAACAAAAATTTTACTTAGATGCCAGTAGTCGCCTATAAGAATCTCATGGTCCCCCACGAGAGCTTGCTCCAATTAATTATCCTTTATATTTGGAGAAGTTCTTCACTATATAATTAACTCAATTATTCTGGATGTTCATTTTTCTTAGGGCCCAATATATACAGTATGCTCTCAGATTAAATAGACAAATTTTAGGAAAGGGTATGGGATCATAAACTAACTCAAAATATAATTTGAAGATTTAACTCGTTTTGCTTCCTTTAGGGAAAACAATAAAAAATAAATAAGTTTGGGTATTAAATGAAATAGTGTATTTATCTTTTAATGTGTTTTAAATGACGGCCTGCAGCATGGAGGCAAGCATTGCACACCTTTAGAAGCAATTTTTTAATATAATAATTTTAGATTTAATTAATGCATTTAGCTAAATATTAACGGGATTTTTCGATGACTTTCACATATAATGGGATGTTTCTTACCTGATTGTTCCTAAACTAAGTAAAATATCATATTAGTAATAATTTAATGATACACAATTTTATACCAAGGTGCTTTCTGATAACCATAATATGCTTATTGTTATTCCACTTTTTATGCACAAAAGCTTGTTTTTATTAAGTTTTTTGCAGTTTGATTGAAAATAAGCGAAAACGAGCTAAACTCCAAAATACAATTTGAGCTAGTTTTTTTTTATCCCCTACCTCATCCCAAAGTTTAGATGTTTAATCCGTTAGCACCTGCATGATAAAATCTAATTACTGTTTCTTTCAGATTTTGTACATTGAATCTCACTTAATCATTATGTGATATTCTGTTATAGGAGTTATTTTAAAATATTTCGATAGCCGTCCAACAGAATACACCATAATTTAAATTTTGTACTCGTCCCGTAATCCCTACGGCCCTATCAACAACAATTTATATGCAAATGACAATGGGTGACCCTATATCGTACTACCTCCGACTGATTCTATTTACGCTCTTGGTGCAATCTCGAATCATCCAACAGCTAAAGAGGCGTTGCTAATTTAAACTTTAAAAGAAAGTGAAACTAGTATCCAAACCATCTATCCCATTTTGGTTTTTCAAAAACAAAAGTTTTCATGTGCTTTAATACAAACGTACAATTTATTTTTAAGTTTATTCCAGATCTAAAATATTATCTTAAATAAACAGTATCAATTTGTAGGCCTATTAGAATATTTTGTATTTGAAAATTATGTTTATTTGTTGATAGATTTTAGCACCAAAGGTTTTTAAAACTCCAATTTTAAGAGTATTTATGAGTCCAGCAAGAAGAAATTTACTCTAATTTGATTGGAAAAAAGATGGGAAAACCGTTTTATACTACGTGTTGGAAAAAAATTCCTTTTACATCCAACCAGAATTTAAACCTCTCCATCACGGACTATATTTTTGGGTCCATCCACAACGTGTGGGTGTATATATTACGGACGTTACTAAGCTAGTATTATGTGTATGCAAATAAATGAGGAACCATGATAAAATACTACTAAATCTGGGTTTCCCGAAATTTTATTTACTTTAAATAATGTTCCAGACAAAGATGTTAACACAGAAATTTGGATACGAAAGTATGAATTTTAATTCTAACAGATACTTAAGATATATAATTTCATCATATTAGTGATATTTTAAATGAGCTTTTTTATTTATTGAAGGTTAAAATTATTAAAAATAATCGACCCACAAGTTTGCTTGAAACTGTAACCTTCTAAAATATTGCGTGTTTCTATTATTTAGGCAGAAAATTAAATTTATATTATCTTGTGGCTCTCTTCGTCCTAGAATAAAGTTAGCATAAGTTAAAATGCGGATTTGTATGGCTTTTATTGAAAAAAATATTGTTTTAGCTAATATAATTAGAATACTGCTTTTTCTGGTAGGTTTAGTTTATTTTTAGAAATACACTACTCTCATTACTACAAAACTATTTGTTATTGGTATAAAGGCATTTGGAACTACACTTTTAAAAGAAAATAAAAGGTATTTTTTAATTATGCTAGGCTAGTGACAATTATTTTAAAATCACTGTTATGATTAATATGTGTAGAAAATTAAAATAAACTTGTTTCTGAAGTAAAACTTTATTTAATTTCGGCCAAAAATGTTTTTTTTTTTAGATGAACTGCCAACATTTTTACCTTGACTCATATTTATATGCCTTTAAAATTTCAAGCTGATTTTTAAAATATATATCTCAATTGCTTCATTAATAACAATTATTTATTACTTGCAATACTTTTTTTTTCCTGGTTGGAAATATTGCCAACAAAAATATAAAACATTCTTCCTCTGAGAAATAACTCAATTATTGTTGTCAAGTGGAAACAAGCCGGTAGAAAAATAGTCCTCCATCAGAAATGCTCAACCACTATGGATGAAGATGTGATTAATAACCTATTATAAAAAAAACCACTACATTCTATTTTGTAGCTTATATAACTGGAGAAAACCTTGTCTATAAATCAATGTCTTTCGAGCTTGAATATCAAGACTTCTCGAGATATTTGGTAGTGTTTATATCGCGGCTCTATTACTTAGCAACGCCCGTCAACTCGGGACACTGATTCCATTCATCGCCACAGCTCTGTCCATAAACACCTTCCCCCTCTCCCTCACTATTTGACTAGTAATATCGCTGCCACCATCAGGATGAGACAATTATCTCCCAATCTTTAAATTGACCACCTTTATTTTAGTAATTGCCTTGCAGCTCCTGTTATGTTTCTTATTAGTCACTTTCTAAACTTCTGAGAGACCCTAATTCTCAAACCTCTTCATTGGAATGAAACAGGGAAAGATCAACATTTAAAGATAACGCTTGCGCCGGGAATTCCGCTGAAAAGTGGATTATATCTGTATTGGATGTTTCAGGTTTTGACTCACTTCTACTGAGAATATCATTAAATTATATCCTATATTTGAATAAAGCTTTAAATTTGATAGTGGATATATACGTGATTAATGTAAATATACGATTAATAGGGGTTTGTGAAGGAAACTTTGAATCTTGATAAGCGAAGTCAAAGCTGAAGATAATAGTTTCGTTGCCCAACAACTCATTTTAGATTTTAAATGAAATATTGTGAACTGAGAAACTAGATGAAGAGAGAGGTTAACACAATAAAGCACACTATATTGTTTTATGCTAGCCTCCCCTATTTATCTCTTGTTTGCATTAAAGATTTGTTTGCATCACTAAGCAGTTTAAAAACCGTTTAGTAGTGGCTTTAAAAACGATTACATGGTGAAATTTGTCATATTTAGTTTTCGATTTCAGACATGTTTTTACTTGTATTCTTGATTCTAAATGCGAATGTGGCTGTCATAGTCAAAGCTACCTTTGACTTGAACGTTTAGAAGCCTCTCACACCCTTACTAACCAATATTAAGTGCATGGATATTCAAATACAGTTTTATAAAAACAGAAAAACCATAGTTGAAGTGAAACTTTACCAAGTGATGTATTTTAAGGCTATCATTTCTTCTTTTTATTATTATTTTAAATTACTGATGTGAAATGCTTTTTCTCAATTGGTATCACGTTTGCCTACTAAGTTAAGAGTAAGGGTCCCAGATTTGATTCCCGTCATGGCTCAAAATATATAATTTTTGAAATTGGGGCTTTACTGTTCACAGTGATGGCCGGAAGTCTGGCTGCTGTATCTTTTATTAAATCAAGTTAGTGTTTAAGACGTAAGCATGTTCATAAGGACCCATCCATAAATAAGATAATGCTGTTGATGAAAATGGAGGGGGGGGGGAGGGGGCAGGATAGCTCTAATTTCTATAGGAGGAGGGAGTCGATTACAATGCTACACTACATAGATCTTAAACTTAAAATTATAATTTTGGAAATAATAAATATTTGTTATAAAATTTTTGGAATGAATTTAATTCTGTAATTTAAATAGATTCCGAGTATTATTAAATGTAAGTCCCTTTTTTAATGCAACAAAAGCTTCCTTATGAAATAATTACATTAAATCTTGATGGGAAGTTACGTAAAAATGTCTGAGGGTTTGGGGGGTGGGGGGAGGAGAGGGGGTGTCAGATGTTAAAGCTAATTGTCTTCTTGGTGTTACATAAAGGTAGGGAGGAGACAAAATCATTAGAAAAAAGCGTGACTTGGCTTATGGATGATCGCTAATCTTCTCGTTAAGATCCTCAAATTAATTAATTATGAAAAAATACGCCAATATTGTAACAAACATTGCGGAACATTTAATAAGGATGCACACGAATTGCGGAACAACTTATTCGAAGTTGGTGATACCCTTACACGAACTGCGGGCTAAAAAATAAATTCAAATGACTATGTTCAAAGTGAAAATTGAGGTTAGGTCATTTAAAGGGCAATGAGTTGAATGGGATTATAGGTTACGTAACTCATGTGCACCGGCTGACAGGTAAAATTTACTCCACAATTTGAGTTTTCCCTAATTTAATGCCAGCTGACAGATATTCTTTATTCCGCAATTCTAGTGTGCCCCCTTGAGCAAGGTAATCCCTTTAGAGGATATCTCACAAAATTACAAATGTAACTTCTGTAAGCCCTTACATTGGTTCACTCTAGTTAAAGGATAGGGTATAGGGTGGGGTGTTTACAAAATATTTAGTCAGTGCGAATAACTCATATATTTTGTTCGAGGGATACCTGTCATTATATTAATGGAAGTTTTGTTTATCTCATATACATCTCGCGGGAACAAGATATATTCCTGTGCAGAGTTTACTATAAAATATTTACTTTCGCGACCTTATTATCATTCACAGGGCCACCAATGTCACCTCCACTTAGATGTCTTCTTGATTTAAATATGAAGTGTAGCAAGAGTAAAGATGAAGTTGGAATCTTTATACAAAACATTATTTTTAATAATGGATCAATTATTGTTTTATTAGGAAAGTCCAGTAAAAATTGCGGTTGCTATGTAATATATACACACGCGCACACACACACACACACGATTTTAAACAGGTTGACGTTAATTGGGCATTGGTGTGGAATTTAAAGGTTATGTATTATTTAAAGTTCTAAAATGTGACCTAACTTTAAACAACTTGGTTTGTCTTCCATATAGCTTTTTGTATTTAACGCACTGGTGTGTAATGAGTGACGTCACACTCTGAATATCAAAGGTATTTCTCCATCTGGAACTAACTTCTATTCTGTTTACAATGACGTTTGCTGTAGGCTATTTAAAGATTACTGAAAATGTTCATATTTAGGCCTATGTCACGTTGTGTTTAACTAATTTGAGAAAAAAAAAATTTTTTTTAGTTTAGATAAGTTATTTAATAAAGAAAATATTTTAAGTTTCTAATTTTATACAAGTATTGCGCAATTTTGCGTACGAATTTGTTAGTACGTATTATTTCATTTACAAAATCCTATTAGTTTTTAACTAAGTCCCTAAATTAAGATATAAAAATTAAGCGTCAATTATGTGCACCGTACAATCTATTTACTATTACTCGGGTGACCTGGCGGTCTATGTGTAAAATGTCAGACTTCTGTGCTGGAGATCCGGGGTTCAATCCTCGGTCCCGGTACAGATTTATCTGATTTCCTAACCCTTCCTTCACCTCTGACAAGACGTTTATTAATCACAACTTGTGAATGTGGGGAATGCCAAGCCTCCACCGTGGTTCGGATCCCACGTTAAACTGTAGGTCCTCCATTATCATCTCACAATCACCCTACCATTACACATTTGCGTAAGTGCGTATAACCCGAACGGGTAAAAAGATAATATTCCGTGGGGTTCGAAAGTTCGAGATGAACTTGATCCCACTCAACCAGATCCATTCAAACTGTATTCTAATGTATCTGACATAATTATCAAGAAGCATTTCACAAATTAATAACACAAGTTTTTGTGTAGATATAGTGTATAATTGGTTACAATTATTTTCATAATTTTTGAATTGGTTATTAAAGTTAAATTTAACATGTATATATCTAGTTAGTCTTTTTATATTTTGGATACATGAACATATTTATTTTTAAAACAACTCTCTAAATAAAATTAATTTGACTTTTGTTAAAGGGATCATGATTCTATTTGTACTTTATGAATTTTTCCAGTCTGGTGAGTATTTGTGTTGGTTATATTTTAATTTAATTAGTGCCACATTTGCGTACTTTATATACTGTATAATACGTAGTGCCATTAACTAATTTGAAATAACCCAACACGAATTACAAAATATATAACAGCTTTTAACCACCTCATATTTTTAATTAAGTTTTAGTATCAACTGGCTTAAAATATATTATCAAAAGAAGTGGTTGATTAAATAACATTAATTAAAGAGAGCTCTTTAGTGGAATGTATTGAAATAATTAATAATTTTACTTTAAAAAAACCCTGTCTTAAATTGGTTTGCATAGATACCTAACTAGAGATATGGATAAGGTGTGATGAGGGGGACTGGATAGAACTAGCTAAAGATTAGAATAGGGTGAAATGGGGTGGACAGAATCTATCTTGCTCAAGTTGGGGATAGGTAGGTGGCTTCCTTTTATAAATGCCTCATAGAGTTCCTAATAGCATAAAGTAAGTAAATTTAAAATGATTAGTTACTAAAATATAGCCAGTTGTTGAAATCTTCTTTTAAAATTATTCAAAATATATTTTTCTTAATATAGATCCTCGATTATATATTTTTAAGATGATAGCTCAACATTTCTTACAAACTCTCTAACCAGCAAACATTTCATGAATATATCAAGTTTAATAAGGACATTTACATTCATCACGCGAACTATTTGTAAAATAAATAGAAAGTTTCCTACCTCGTAATTCATGTTGAAATAATAGTGAAACAATGTAACATATTTGAAGAGAATAAATAACTTATTATTAACATCAATTTACAATTGAAATTAGTGTAGAGTAGATGATGACTTTTTTCTTCCATTCTATCGCATTTGCTATGGTAGATTCACTCTTTCTTTATCTCAAAAATTAATATTTGTGTTAAGACTCGTCTGAGAATGACTGATTTTTACAGATTGAGGAAAATCCGTAACACGGCTAATTTCAAAGGGGAAGTAAAGCCGTCTGTATTATGTCGATTGTGGCATGTAAAATATCCCTGACAGGTAGGCCCTATGTGAAAGTGCATTTACGTCAAAATTGATAAGCTCTTTCTCACTTGTTCGTAGATATCCAGTGTGAAAAGCTACGGGAAACTAACGCGCTTTGTTAAACATGTGCTTTCTCCCAGAAGGTGAAGGCAGCACTAACCGGCTGAAGGTTGAATACATGCACAGCTTCGTCTGGGTTGTAAACACATCAGAACCAATCCTCCAGTTGAAGATTTATTAATATTTAATCATTATTCGCGTGGTTTAAGAAATCATTCTCGTAATATATGTAAAAAAAAATTAATCCGTACTAGGTACTCGAACGATAATTTAAATTTTTTTTGAGTGGCCACCATCTGGAAACGGATGAACAGATCAAAAACCATGCACACACGTCGTTTGTCCTTAAAAAAATTAAAAAAAACCTCGACCAAATTCTGGTTGAAAGAATTTCACACATTTATCATTTATCACATTTCAAACATTTGTTTACTACACAGATAAACGAAATACAAATTTTTAGAGTTAAAACAGGACCTAATTACGCTGGAACAATAATTACATAATATTTAAAGTTTGATAGTAATATTAGACGTAATATATTAACCATACTAGTTGTTAGGTCAAGGATTATTTTATTCAAGATATGTGTCTAAAATTTATTCCTCAATTTTCACATTAATTAAACAATAAAGAAATAAACAATCTATATTTATTTTGTTTTTTAAATAATGCTCAAATTACAGAACCACTATTCACCTTCTGTGTGGATCGAGCTTACAAAGGATTGTGATAGCTTGCTTCGCTTCTGGGATTACACAGGTAGGCAGGCATCCAACCTACCACTCCTGAGGGTGTTATTCAAACGTACGGAAGCTTCGCCCCCTTTAGCAAGCCCCGTTTTAAAGCCCTTTCTTCTCCCAAGAGCAACCAAACCATTCGTCTCCTTGTCTTATGTGACCGCCATGAATAATACAAAGGTGTTATCAAAACGACTGAAGCCTTAGTTTCGCTTAAGACACGTCGCGCGGTTCTTGGTATTGTTGCTGTCCAAAGCGCGCTTCCTATACTAGCGGGCATTCTTAGTGGTGGGGTGGACTTCCTGTACTGGCGGGTATTCTTAGTGGTGGGGTGGACATCCTATACTGGCGGGCATTCTTAGTAGTGGGGTGGACTTGCTGTACTGGCGGGAATTCTTAATGGTGGGGTGGACTTCCTATACTATCGGGCATTTTAGTGGTGGGGTGGACTTCCTATACTGGCGGGCATTCTTAGTGGTGGGGTGGACTTCCTATATTAGACTTCCTGTACTGGTGGGCATTCTTAGTGGTGGGGTGGACTTCCTATACTAGCGGGCATTCTTAGTAGTGGGGTGGACTTGCTGTACTGTTGGGCATTCTTAGTGGTGGGGTGGACTTCCTATACTAGCGGGCATTCTTATTGGTGGGGTGGACTTCCTATACTAAAGGGCATTTTTAGTAGTAGGGTGGAATTCCTATACTATCTAGCATTCTTAGTGGTGGGGTGGACTTCCTATAATAGCGGGCATTCTTAGTAGAGAGGTGGACTTCCTATACTAGCGGGCATTCTTAGTAGAGGGGTGAGCTTCCTGTACTGGCGGGCATTCTTAGTAGTGGGGTGGAATTCCTGTATTAGCGGGCATTCTTAGTAGTGGGGTGGAATTCCTGTATTAGCGGGCATTCTTAGTATTGGGGTGGAATTCCTATACTAGCGGGCATTCTTAGTATTGGGGTGGAATTCCTATACTGGCGGGCATTCTTAGTATTGGGGTGGAATTCTTATACTGGCAGGCATTCTTAGTAGAGGGGTGAGCTTCCTGTACTGGCGGGCATTCTTAGTGGTGGGATGGACTTCCTGTACTAGCGGGCATTCTTAGTGGTGGGGTGGACTTCCTATACTAGTGGGCATTCTTAGTAGAGGGGTGAGATTCCTGTACTGGCGGGCATTCTTAGTAGAGGAGTGAACTTCCTGTACTGGCGGGAATTCTTAATGGTGGGGTGGACTTCCTGTACTAGCGGGCATTCTTAGTGGTGGGGTGGACTTCCTGTACTGTCGGGAATTCTTAGTAGTGGGGTGGACTTCCAGTACTGGCGGGCATTCTTAGCGGTGGGGTGGACTTCCTATACTGGCGGGCATTTTTAGTAGAGGGGTGGACTTCCTATACTATCTAGCATTCTTAGTGGTGGGGTGGACTTCCTGTACTGGCGGGCATTCTTAGTGGTGGGGTGGACTTCCTGTACTATCGGGCATTCTTAGTGGTGGGATGGACTTCCTATACTGGCGGGCATTCTTAGTGGTGGGGTGGACTTCCTGTACTAGCGAGCTTTCTTATTAGTGGGGTGGACTTCCTATACTGGCGGGCATTCTTAGTAGAGGGGTGGACTTTCTATAATGGTGGGCATTCTTAGTGGTGGGGTGGACTTCCTATAATGGCGGGCATTCTTAGTGGTGGGGTGGACTTCCTATACTTTACGAGCAAATAGAAGTGGAGCACATCAAAGATAAATCTTTTAATTCGTTTTCTGACATTGTAATATTATTTATGTTCATAAAATGCCTTTAAATATCTACCCATACCAAAAAACCTCAAAAGAAACTTAATGCCATCCCTAAGTCAAATTACCCACTTGAGTGTTCAAATTGTCTAAGGAATAAATTTTGCAATAAACTTTACAGCCATTTATGGAAAAATTGGTGTTCGAATCCCGATCGGGTGTACTATCCTAAACATATTTATACTAGCGTCTACATCTCTAAGCAAATTTGGGTACACTTCCTCTAAATTTAACATTCAATTTCCTTAACACATTAGGGTGAATAGTATTGATGCGTTGAACCTGAATTGTTAGTAAAACTCGGTGATAAATAAAAATAAATTAAATAATTATTATTATTGAGTTATACGCACTTACGCTAATGTGTGATGGTAGGGTGATTGTGAGATGAAATGAAGGACCTACAGTTTAACGTGGGATCCGAACCACGGTGGAGGCCTGGCATTCCCCACATTCACAAGATGTCTTGTTAGAGGTGAAAGAAGGGTTTGGTAATCAGATAAATCTGTGCCGGGACCGAGGATTGAACCCCGGCCGCCAGCATAGAAGTCTGACACCTTACCCCTAGACCACCAGGTCACCTTATAGTAGTAATAATAATTATAATAATAATTAGCACCACGTTTCGGGTTATATGTTAGGTACTAATTAAACAAATGGGTTAGGAATCGGAAGGGTTGAATATAGAGGAAGGGAACCCGTATTTGCGTGAAAAGAAACTGGAAAAACATTAAGAGAAACCTTCCCGAGTTCACCCGATCGAGATTCGAACCTAGATCTCCTCATCCTCGGCAACCTAGCTCTACATGAAACCAGCGCGCTAGCTATTTGCTCCACCGAGGTGGGTGCCATTGGGTGTAGACAACCTCCATGGGTGCTCTCTTGGAAAGGTTCTGTTCCACCAGAGCTGCGAATATACGATAAAATGGCAAACAAACTAGATGTCATGTCCTGGTTAGTAATGCAATACGCTAAAAAAACCTGCACTAGTGTTTTTGTATATATATTTGATATGTATCAACTAACAGCTAAGTGACTTGGCGGTCTAGGGGTTAGGTGTAAAAACTTCCTTGCTGCGGGCCAGGGGTTCAATCTTCGGTCCCAGCATCGATTTATCTGATTGCCAAACCCTTCCTTCACCTATGACGTGACGTGACGTGACGTGACAAGACGTGTATTAATTACAACTTGTCAATGTGTGGAATACCAGGCCCCCACCGTGGTTTGGATCCCACGTTAAACTGTAGGTCCTCCATTTCATCTCGAAATCACCCTAGCATTACACATTAGCGTAAGTGCGTATAACCCGAACGGGTAGTAAGACGTAGTACTAATAATAATTTAAAAGTAATTTTAAACTTTATTTTACGCGTCATCAATTTATTAGTTCACAGATGAAGTTAATCTTTTATTACATGAATAAAACCGGTTTTAAAATGATTAAAAACAGATAAAAAAAATAGTCCATCATGAGACGGTTAGAATTATATCAATCAAGAATGGCAGGAGAAATATGTTGAAGGAGGGTCAAATAGTAAACACTATGATTTAAAAAAAAAACATGACTCAGCGTAGATTTTTTTATATTATTGAAACTAAAGTGTTATCTGTTCACAATGTGGTACAGGCCATCCTTTTTTTTATTACGGTCACCCAAGACGCTTCCCCATAAACGAGATAGTTTGGGACCGATGGTATTAAGCACCCTTTCATTCTTTGACAATTTATCGATAGTAATTTTCTGTGATCCTTTCTCGGGTATTCGGATTCAAGGGTTTTCGCTCTTGGATTAAATTGAATTCTCCCGCATCTTTTAGTAGATAACTCTACAGTTTGAGGCTTCTATAGGACTTCTGAGCTGATGCTGACATTTGATTCCTCAGCGTGGGAATTGGAATACATTCTTTACACTTGATTCACTAGTAAATTAAACGAGAATTGATTAAATAAGTGGAACATTATTTGAAACTTAATGGTCTGGAATTAATTATACAAACATGTATATATATTTATTTAACTCTTTGACTCTTAATTGGGTTGAAATTTACAAGTGCTTAAAAATTATTACCGGCAAATACGAACCACTAGGTGTATCCAACCGCATCCCCCACCCCTTAAAAATAGCATATTCCTGGAAATCAAATAGATAAACAGATTATTATAAAATTAAATTTTTAATGATTTTAATTTGTGCATTGCATTTTATTACATATTTGGTTTATCCAATGAAATATTTATAATATTGATATAACGAATAAACCCGCTTCTTTGACTTAGTGGTCCAACGTGCTACTCTTGCAGTAGAATAATCTCCGATATCGGGGAAATTGAGGTTCGAATCTTTGTTGGGTGAATTGAGGGAGTTTTATCCAAAATGGTTTTCCAATCTACCCTCACTTAAATGCGGGGTCCCTTCATATAAATATAGCTTTCCTAATCTCTAAAACAATTAGCGTGATCAGTAAATAAGCGTATAGCCCGAACGGATAGAAACACATTATAAAAAAATTGACTGACAATATTATTTATATAATATTTCGTTCTCATATGAATGGTTAGTTAGTGTAAATATTTTCAGCCTCACACATGAACTAATATACCTTAACAATGGTACGCTAAAAAACATAAAATAGCAAGTTTTACCACGTGAACTGTAATGAATTGATTTCTTTTTTTCTTTAGCACCGCTTCGTACTAAATGTTGAGATTTTACCCTAATGTACTAAATACCCAAATAGTTTTAGGGATTATAAAGGTGTTTTTATAGGTAGTTTATCGTATTTTGTGTAGAGGAAGAGTGGAAAACTATTTTGGAAAAACCATCCTTAATACACCTGACTGAGATTCGAACCTCGAACTAAACACCATCGGCAGTCCCGTCTTCTGCAAGAGCAGCGCTTTAAGCCATGCGCTCACCACAGCTGGTATGAAAACGTCCAATCACTATCCATAACGTATAATTATACACTTGTTAATATTGTGCTATACAATGTCCATCGTTAAACGATTTAAATGAGGTTGAGACTTACTTCTAATCCGGACGCTGATTTGCCCTAGATACTCGATGTATCAACCTATTACTTACAGTTCTTTTGATTCAAATCACTTGAAATGAGCTATTGAATGTAGAAAAACATTTGAGTAAACAAACACCATCTCTAAATTGATATATAGAACGTTAAATCGTCCACGTTTGTTGTTTGGCATAAGTTCTAAACATGTCCCCTGCCAAATCTCGTCCAGACAAAACGCCAAATAGTCTAGTTAAAATATGAATTCACTACGTTCGGCCAATAAAAAAAAATTCCTCGAGAGAAAAAACGTAGTTATGGAATCTCACACGTTCAGGATACTTTGTAAACCTCTATATAAATGAGTCTTAGGTCGCAATGAATGATTTAGTTTGTCTTTACCTTTAAGGTCCCATAGATTAAGGCACAATGCCGGATAGATGGCGATGTAGGATATAGATGGTGGGTGTAATATAGGGTGGTCTACATGGGAGGAACGGCTTGTGGACACGCTAGCCATTGTTTGGAAGATATAGGGCATTCGAAACGTGCCTGCTTTCTGACTAGTGGGTGTAATATAGGGTGGTCTACATGGGAGGAATGGCTTGTGGACACGCTAGCCATTGTTTGGAAGATATAGGGCATTCGAAACGTGCCTGCTTTCTGACTACAACTCTTCGTCAATCGAAGAAGGGGAGATTTTCTATACCTCTTTTCATCACCCTGTGATGGGCAAGGTGTAAAGACTAGTGACAAGGTTGCTGTCTATAACATTCCGTTAATTGAAGAGAATGATGTTTACCATTATTTATTCTCATCAAGTCATAATTGTCAAAAAAAAATAGACTTGTGACAAGGCTGTTGCTTACATATCTCTACTAAGTGAAGAAAAGAGGTGGAGGAGGGTTTATATATATTAATCATCGCGGGATTGTAAATGTGTAGATCGCGAGACCAAGTACTCATTAATTTAATTGGTTTAGGTTATCTCACTAATATTATAAAGAGGAAAGATTTGATTTTTGGTTTGTAATCGATAAAATCAAAAACTACTGGACCGATTTTAAAAATTCTTTCGCCAATATAAAGCCACATTATCAGCAAGTAACATAGGCTATATTTTTATTTGAAAATTTAGTTTATTCCTTATAAAAATGTCGATAGTCACTCATATTTTATGGTAGTCTATGATGAGTCTTCAATATGTTTGTTGAAAATAATGCGGGGGGGTGGGGCGGAAGGGGGAAGTGTCTAGTTAAATATATTTGTCCCACAAAATATTAATCTCCCTCAATAAACATATTAGTTAGGGTATATGTGTTTATGAATACTCTATTTGAAAGAATTTTCAATAATTCACGGAACTCGCAAATTCCGTAATTATTTAATTAACTTTACATACAAGTTTAACTAATATAAACGCTGATAACCACGCAGCTCCTATACCCACGAAGCAGCTGTCATATAAAGTTGAAAACTCGACCTAAATGTCCATGCATGTTTAACGGAATAACTAATTCCTGAATAATTAAAACAGGATGATTGGTATTTAATACCAGAAAACATATGTTCCCGTGTCATTTACATATACATGTTGTAGGGGATAAAAGAACGGTTTGTTTAAAACTGGGAGATAATTATTTTTAGATTGGAAGATTGGAGCAACATGGGCTTATGTTTTATACCATTGCGATTACAATGTCCGCCTTGCTAAATTGCATATTGTGATTTAGTTTGTCAGTGTTTGTTTATCATCAGTTGGTGTTTCCACGTCAAAACAAAAATGTTTTGTTTCTATCATTATCTGCACGAAAGGTTAAAATTTTAATACGCAATGTCACCATATTTAATTATTATTGCGTAGAAACAATTTCTTTTATCGGGTTATAATGTTTATCAGCTAAGATAGTTTACATATATGAAACTTTAAAATAAACGTACACAAGATTATTTTTTCAGTGCTCACGATTTAAAATGGGGCTTATTTAAAGGATTAATATAAGGAAAAATGAAGAGGAGAGTAAACTTCAAGAGTTGCACCGAACTTAGCGTAGAAATCTTGGTGAAGTGACAGTCAATAAACCTACCGATCATATTATGATTACCGCTATCGTCGCCATCGTTAGTAGTCTAGTCCATCTAAGATCTGACTACACTGGATACTGTCTATGAGAATACTTTCCCCCATTTCCCTCTTTTATCTCAGTAGCTTTTTTTTTTCAGTAAGCAATAATAGTAATTTAATATTTTATAGGATTTTAATCTTTTTCCCGCCATATATTACAGTCTGATAAGATATTATACATATGTACTAAGCACGCTAATGAGTTAGGGAGGACATAGGTTAAATTTAGAGGTAGTGTACTCTAATTTGCGTAGAAGGAGAGTCGAAAACCATTTTATAAAAAGCCACCCTCAACATACCCCACCGGCATTCGAACCACGATCTCCCTACCATCGACAGTCTAGTCTAACATGATTATGACACCATTAGCCTTGAGGCCATCGAGGCTGGTGGCTTATATATTATTTATCAAAATTGTCTGATGTGGACCACATAACTTGACGTAAGGACACGTGAAAGTAGAATTAGAAACTTTTCTAGCTGTCCGATAAGGCCCTTATGAAAGTCTGATTGGAATTTCCAACTGCGTGACTTACGTCAATGTGAGATTAAGTGGCATCAGGGTAATGAGAGGTATAAAGGGTCTAATAGGGGAACATCGGAAGATGCGAAGGTCTACTATTATTATTATTATTATTATTATCACCGCGTCTTACTACCCGTTCGGGTTATACGCACTTTCACTAATGTTTAATGGTAGGGTGATTGTGATATGAAATGAAGGACCTACAGTTTAACGTGGAATCCGAACCACGGTGGAGGCCTGGCATTCCCCACATTCACAAGATGTCTTGTCAGAGGTGAAGGAAGGGTTTGGTAATCAGATAAATCTTTGCCGGGACCGAGGATCGAACCCCGGCCGCCAGCATAAAAGTCTGACACCTTACCCCTAGACCGCCAGGTCACCGCGAAGGTCTACTCATGTAGGAGTCTCATCGCACGAACGCCTTGTTTAGTCGCGTTACAAAGTTTCAGGTATTCATTTGGCTGGTATTCTTCTACGAAGAAAGACGCCGCATATAAAATGGGCGTTAATGTCCAGATTTGGGACCTAATTAACAAGAGTCTCTTCTTTAAGCAAGTTTAAATCTACTTTCTTCTTTTATCCTAAAAGTATAAGTGTTATCAACATTTTTATATGGAGGTTTTTTATATATAATTTTGAAGATTCCACACATAAAACTCATGTTACAGTTTCCCAAAAGATTTAGTAAATTAATATTTACACCTTTCTACATAAGACTCCACATAAGAGTGGGGGGAGAGTGGAAAACCAGCTGGTAACCCCCCCTCCCCCGACCCCCTAGTACACCAGGCCGAGACTAGAACCTCAATCTATTTCGGCAGTCTAGTCTACTGCGAGAGTAGCGCGTTAGAACATGTGACAAATATACTTTTTACAATTCGTCACCCGAGAATGCAAGTGTTCTATCTCCAAAATGGTTAAATTTGAGATATTTGGTGTATACGTTTATTTAGAATGCATATGATCCACCTGTGGTGAAATTGAGACTATTAAATAATTACTTAAGAAGATACAAGCTCGAGTTGTCTTCTAGTAACATTGGTTTTATACACAAGGTCAAACTTCAATGCTCTTTTACACAAAAGTGAAAAATTATACATAGAACACTTGCATTCTCGGGTGACGAATTATACAAGAGCATATTATTCAAAGATAATCCTGGCAAGATGTTAATCCACCACGCTTTTATATGCTGTGGAGGTCAAGCAATAGGATTATTATCTTGCCGAGAATATTACATTATATTCGGTTTATTACTGAACATAATGAGACCAATAGATGATGATAGTACCTGGATAAACTAGTTTACGCTTATAATCAGTGGATTGTCGATAGTTTATTGGTTGTCTTGATTATAATAGGGTTGGAGCTTCACCCTAGTCGAATGGAAACCATTCTCTATGATATAAAGAGCTGGAAAGTCGGTTATAATCAATAAGAGGAGACTGGATGGAGAAATCTCTATATCGTGGTTTCACTTCGTAGGGTCGAACTCTAGCGTTTAGGAGGTACTTGGATATCGCGAACTTTCCTGTATCACTAGATTAATATATTATACGTAACCAACTTTGTAATAAATTAGTATATCCAGCCTGACTATATAGAATTATCCTCACTCACAAGAGCTAACTAGAACAGAAAATAGAAGCTAGCTATATTTTGTCAATCTACCCTTCTAATACGTTTGCTTCGTAGCAAGGTACATAGTGATAATGGAAAAATTCCAAGATTGCCAACATTTTAATGGCATTTTATTTGTTTAAAGTCTCGGTCTGATTGAAATATCTTAGTCTTCGTGTCGGTATAGATAAAATATGGGCAGTTGGAGGGTACTATATAAACAAAGGACTATTATCAGCATAATAACTTAAAAGGCTATCCAATCCTGTAGGGCAAATTTCAAAAAAAGGGCCTATTAGAAAATATAAAGCATATTTTTGTTATGGTAAACTTTGACATATTTTACTATATTATTAGAGGTATTTCATTGGTACTGATATTATTTATCAAAAGTGTCAGATGAAGATTTATAGATTAAATTTATGGTAATGTATATTTTTTTTCTAATAACAATTGACATTGTACATTTGTAGGTTGATTTTTGGAGACAAATGTGGGTTAAGATAACAAGAAAGGTAAGGGGAGACAAAAGCTGCACAACTTTGTTGAAGGCTGAGGTTAAGTTAGGCATTATCTAGCTCTTTGCTGGCGGCGAAGACCAGCTTCTCCCACAAACCGCAAGAGGCGCTCCAAGCGATCTGGTCATTTGCACCATAGGCCGAGCAAAGTCATACGAGTAACAGATTTCGTGAGTGTTATAATAGAATCTTTTTATCATGATTGTAAAGGAACAGCCCTGCCCAGTTTTAAAATGTCGGTTAAAGGGCGCAGATGTCTCAGTCAACAAGGAACCTAGTTCCCATGTATAAAATCAGTATAACCTGCAATACATATTCTTAATCGATTGATATGTTACTATAGCTTGGCTATTTAGTCCTATTAATCATTGCAAATTAATATGCTAAACGTTTGGGTTCTACGAACTTACGCTAATGTGTAATGGTAGGGTGATTGTGAGATGAAATGGAGGACCTACAGTTTAACGTGGAATCCGAACCATGGTGGAGGCCTGGCATTCCATACATTCACAAGTTGTGATTAATAGACGTCTTGTCAGAGGTTAAGGGAGGGTTTGGTGATCAGATAAATCTGTGCCGGGACCAAGGATTGAACCCCGGACCCCCAGCATAGAAGTCCGACACCATACCCCTAGACTGTCAGGTCACCAACTTATTAATTAAAATCAATAATAAGTTATGGTTAATCAAGCATAAGTTTGCGCATAGAAAGTTTATATGTCTTGACGATCTATCTTTTCGGTTGTCAATTGAAAATTGTAATGCACTATTCACCCAAAACTAGCCCCATAAATATCTATTTTATGTCTTGTAAAATGAACCTAAAGACACATGGTGGGGGAAAAAAGTAAATCATTACGTAGGATAAAACCATAGTTGTCTAGAACTATTGTAATTATTTTCAATCAATAAGTCAATTGTAATACTCATTCACTTTACTATTAAGTCTAAGAATATTTCTTATACCAACATTCTGCTGTAATAGAATGTAAGTAAACAAACTTGCAAAGTAGAAAGTTCAGGTGTAACATTACCAATGCACACGATTAATCAAGTTACTAACAAACCCCATTGTCAAAGAGGGGAGGTTTATGGAGGGGGTTAATGTTTTGCGATTCAATTACCTTGTAGTGGAGTATTATAAGCCCAGCTCATTTCAAGTAATTGCGTTCAGCTCATGTAACTAATCATAAAGAAGGGGAGTGGGGGAGTAAAATAAGTATAAGAAGGAAACTAGAGAAGGAAGATGATGAAGCAGAGCGGGGGCGAGGATATGAACTTGCTTCATGGTTGAAGCATGCTTGGCCAATTGCTAAGAGCAGATAATATGAGTAAAGTTAGTGAGACATTCAACGCTGTTGTTATGACGGGACAAATATATAAAATGATAATAATGATGTATTGTACAAGCGAGCTTCGAGTTACTTTTGATATTTTTTTTCTTTGGAATCTATTTATTCTATCTTTATTAACGAACTTTTGCACTTTAAATTTTGTACACTAAAACAAAATTTCATAAGATCCACCTTCATATTTAAACGCCTTTTTTTATAGGCTTAACGTTAAATGTTATATATTTACCTGGTTTTGGAATCAAAATTATTTAGAAGATTATGAACGCCGCTGGAGTTGGTATCGGTCATTTTATATTTTGCTGTCACGTGAGAATGTCGAGGAACGAAAGTAACAAAACCGTATTTTTATGACCACACATATAATACATATTGAGGATGATACTTTAGAGATTAATTATCTTTTGTAATGATTAATGATGTACAAAATTTTGTATTTAAGATTTTAACTAGCAATAATGATATTAGAATGGACATAAGGAAAGAAAAAGGCTAAAGTTTAGAAATACATGCTATTATTTGGTCAGTAGTTTGTTGACGATTCATCTGGTTTTCAGGAATGTGAAACTAATAATTTGCAAAATAATCCTTTAATTGGTTATTCTTTATGTGTGTGAAATACTGCCTTATACATTATAATATGACGAAAACATATTAATGTGTTCTAAAAGGTGTTATAGAAGAAATTTTCCAAAATGGGATCAGGATAGTGTGGTGGGGAAGAGGTTAGATTATGATGGGTTACATACTCTGTATTATTATTATTATTATTATTATTATTAGCACCACGTCTTACTACCCGTTCGGGTTATACGCACTTACGCTAATATGTAATGGTAGGGTGATTGTGAGATGAAATGAAGGACCTACAGTTTAACGTGGAATCCGAACCACGGTGGAGGCCTGGCATTCCCCACATTCACAAGATGTATTTGTCAGAGGTGAAGGAAGGGTTTGGTAATCAGATAAATCTGTGCCGGGACCTGGGATTGAACCCCGGCCTACTCTGTACTAATTTCAAGACTTTGTTGGGAAAATAAAGTATCTTAGATTACTTAGGTTAGGACATGCAACACGAATGGGAAAATCAACGACCATATTCATTCAGGGTTCTGACTGGCAAACCCGATGAGATGAGATCGTTGAGAAGACCGAGAAGCAGATAGTGAGATAACATAAGAATGGACATGGGAGAACTAACGTGTAATGGGGTGGACTGGATAGAACTAGCTCAAGATAGGGTTAGGGAGAAATGAGGTAGAATGGATAGAACTAGCTCAAGATAGGGATGGGTGGCATACTTTCTAAAACGTGGTAGTGAACTTTTGAGTTCTTAACCCCATCGAGTAAGTAAAAATAAACCTCTTTTTCCAAAATCAGAGAGATTTAACACTTCTTTTTGTAAAGTTATAAAAATAAAATACTAAGTATTACAGAAAGGGATTCAAAACATAGATATTCCATTATTGCAAACATAATGTCAACCATGACATAAATGCTGTCACTTTTCCTACGAGCAGCTAGTGACGGCACAACATTCGGGTGACACTATGGTAACAATGTATTTTATTATGGTGTGTATTTTTGTTTGGAGTTGAATCATCACAGATTTTAATTATAAGACATAAGTGTGATTGATTAGATTAATATCATTGTTATAAGTTCGAACAATTGGGATCTGCATCAGATATCACGTGTGCTGCTGATCTTCTTTACAAGAAATTGTACTGAATAAAATGTTTTGATCATGATTGATTCTAGATTTTACCCGGAGTGGAAAATGTAAAGTCCCAATTAAGATTTATATTCATAAGAATACATAATTTCATTAAAATCATCTAATCTTAATTGGGACTTAATTCTAGGATTCTTAGAATATATTTATTCCCAATTAAGTTTCTGTTATTTAAATGAAAATATGTATTCTTACGACTGACTAATGCCCGGACATCTCGGCAAAAACCAACAATTGACTTAGTCTACACTTGCCTAAAGGTATATCTATGATGTCTTAGCTTCTAGAATATTCCTTGAGTAACGGGATTCTTTATGCCTTGCTTCGAGCTATGGCGGTATGTATATGTGTAGAGATTTGAGCTTTGGCCTCATAATTTTGAATCCATCACACTCTCCTTGTATCCAACTATTTCAATTATCTCACGATCTAGAAGTATTGTTTAAAGCAATATAAGCGAAGGTCAAGTAACATAGCCTTTCGCACAGCCCTACCAAACATTCATCTGTATATACAGGCACGTAACGACTGTAGAATTCTCTCTAAACTCCCTCAGCCATCGTCCATACATTACTCGATGTCTTGTGGGTGCAAGAAGGGTCGGTCAATGGCTGGCTGACCGCACCCGTAGTCTTACCACCCACCTTGACAAATGACCTGACTCTGGATTTAGCTCGTCTAACTACTTCTGGGAATTACTACGGCTTTTAAGTACTGGTTTGAATTTAAAGTTTCTTTACGAATAAATTTGTATGTCTGATTAATTACTTTTGTGGAGTAGTAAAAACCAGCAATTTTATAATTACTTAGATTCATTAACACGTGTAATTTTGTTCTAACCTTTAAGTAAGGTATAGTTTCAAGGGAGTTTTAGATGGCCATCTTTATTTTCACTTTAAATTTTACTAAACATAATTTAAAAGGGATACTTTATAAACAAAAATTATAGCTTTGTGTTAAATGGCATACCAAAAATTAATAAATCCCCCTTTATTTAAAATTAATTTATGGTATTTTCTTTAAATTTTAATCTTTTTTTTTTGCATTATAGTTTTTAAATTACTAATCCAAACATCTATATGACAAGTTTTACTATTTTATTATCATAAAAAAACTAGACAAAGTAATTCGATATTGGAAATCACGCGTTGGTGGTTAGATAGACCTTTAAGGTGTGGGGGGATGTAGGGGATGTGAGAAAAGACAATTTTTTTTGTTTGCATAGCAAAATATTGTTTTTTGCTAGAAATAAAACAAAAATATTTCCCCAGTAAAAACCCACATTTTAATTTTCTTCGCATGGTTATATCAACAGTTCTTGAATATCTGTTATGAGCATAGCGGCATTAGATTACAAGCTTTTTAAACGAAGAGATAAAGTTGTCATTAAATTCCAGAGCCCCCTTGACTGATAATATTAAATTGTTGAGGTCAACATGTGAATAAAACTAAACGCTGTACTAAAGCACATAAACTATCTCCGAAGATTTTGCAGAGGTTTAATTTTCGTTAGATTTTTGATATTTTTTAAATTAATGATTAATATTTTGATTACTTTTAGGAAAATAATCTTTTCGTATGAATGCACGCCTACTTAATAAGCAACATCCTACATCGAGTAAAATAACTAATCAAAATTAATTTAGCTAATAATGTTACAATGTTAGCTTACACTGAATACATAATTTCAGTAACCATCTACCTTCTACGATGGTCATACGGTCTATAACGTCTCTCTTGCAATATGCAAGACCACTGATGAGAGGATTCCTATTTGGATGTCATTAAGGGTGATTCTCCCTAAACGGTTTACCACTCTCTCTCTCTCTCTTCACGCAAATGTGGGCACACTAATCAATTACCTTCATCATTCCAATGTGTAGTTAGTACGTATGTGTATGACCTGAAAATGTTTTAAGAAGTGTTGTTAAAAGTAAAATCAACCAGTTGCATTATTTTACGCTACCTTAGTATTTGGCTAGTATTTCAATAAGTATATTTAAATATAAAAAGGTTTTCTGCTGCAATAAAGATTCTTTCATATTTTTAAAATACATTAAATAATAGTAATTATTTAATACGTTTAATTTCATTATATTCTTTAAATTTAAAAATGATACCTGGATATGGGAATCGAAACAGTGACCATTCGTTTACTACGTCGACGGTCCCTGTTTCGATTCCCATGTCATATGATAATGAGATTCGTCCATGGCCGTAATTAACAAATATAGCTTCGCTATTTAATCATTCATAAATACACTATATTAACACAAATTAAATTTATAGTGAGGTCAAAAACTTAAATTATTTAATGTCCTTTAGTGACTAAAATGTTTAAATGACCCACCCTGGTCTAAAGCCTTTCGAGAATTCCTATATAAACGAGTTAAATCACTGGATTATTAGATAAAACTAAAAATGTAGATGATGAAAATTTAGGGTTCACTCTTGACTTATAATCCCTGATGATAATAATAAACCAAAAAAATCGTACATGAATCGGAGGAACCAATTTTCTAGATACACATCAATTATTGTCACTGCTTTCTCTATTTATTTGAACAAATTTACAGGATTAAATTGTCGATAGAAACTTCAATTCGTTTGTCGGCCGACCTTTATGTGATTTCCGTCCAACAGAATCAACGAGTTTGAAGGGAGGCGTAGATTGGGAGTAAGGGGTAGGTTCGTAGAAGTGGTTAGGGGTTGGACTCTATATTCCTGAGGGCAGATTGCTTGTGAGAGCCAAGTTGATCCAGGGTGGAAATAAAGTGAAGGTACCATGATCAAAAGATTTTGAGAAGATTGGAATAAAAGGAGGCTTAGCATGTTTTAGGTTTTTTTCCCCCTTTAGATTCACAAATATTCAAAGGAGAGGAGAAAATATATGTGTATTTTATGAAACTTTTTGATGGATTGCTACAAAATATTTTTTTTTAAGAATTCACAAGTTTAAAAGAATAAAATTGGACAACGAAAATCTGCAACACTACGAACGTATTTACTATTGCAAGGCTATAAGTTTGGTCTGCAATAGTAGGATTCTTGTAGAGGGAAATTACTTAAGAAAAGAAAAACTACTTTATATATTTTTATTAATTTTTGTTTTTACTTTGATACCATTTAATATTTTGATTAGAATTATTTCATAGACGTCTTGCCATCCATAAAAGGTTACATATGATCACATAAATTGACATGTGGTACTTCCATAACCTACGTACTCATATTAGGGAGAAGGGTGAGGACGTATGACGTATTTATTTTGAAATCGACCTGACTACGTACATGTATAAACAAAACATCTTTCGACTAATCACCTTCGGTCGTCTAATTTGAAGGCGTTTAAATAAAAGGGTTGTACAGGCTTCCAAATAAATAAGAATACTATTTAAATCGGGGGAACGTAATATTAGAAAAAGGGGGGAAGCTTAGCCAAATTATTACCAAAAAGGGAGGAGGGGGTTAAAAAAATAGCGTGATTTAGTTAATGGGCAGACCCTTATGAATTTACGAAAATATTTATTTTTTATTTTTCAGCACTGCGTCTTACTACCCGTTTGGGTTATACACCTATGTAATTATTACACTTATTTATAAAGGGTGAGAAAGGTCAGGTTTATATGAAGTGTATATGAATTTGAATTTTAGGGGGATTGTAAAACCCTTTTGGGAAAAAAAAACACCTACTGTAAAACTGACCTCAATTCGAGCATCAATATACTTGTCATCGGTAGTCCATTCAATAGCGAGACGCTTTAGACCACTCATTCCCTTAAGCGGTTTTTGGTAGGTTAGATTGAAAAATAAACTTTACCGTTCGTTCATGGGTAATCCAACGTCAGACATACCATTAAACAGCTGACCCAAGAGAGTAGACAACTAGTTTTTCTAGAGGGTGTGGGATTGGCTAGAAGATTTTACAATACCTTGTAGCCAATAAATGTTTTATGAATACTTTTATTCATGGATGCCATGGACCCAAACTTTCTAAGCCCTTAGCTGACCCTGAAGTTCTACTAAAATTTTAAGAGTATAGAAAGTACAATATCTGACAGTCACGAGAGTTATTGAAAAAACTTCAGTACATTCATGCCTCAAGTCATGTGATTTGAAGCTGTCTCTCTTTATATATCATAAAACACCTGCACGATAACACTAATGTTCTCCTATTTATATAAATACCTATTTGCTTCTAGCGTAATCTTGTATGTAATATAAGTCAATCGGCAGTCATATGTGCTCTTAGTGTTAACAGTCGACCTTGGTAGTCTTAGGCTAGAGGGCTTGCCTCAGAACATGATGTTCGTGGGTTCAAACCCAGCTGAGGTTGATCGATTTTTCTTGAGCGATAAAAAAAATGTAGCACTACTTCCATCGGAGGGTAAGTAAAGCATTTAGTCCTCTGTCAATTGTGGCATGTAACAGAACATAGAATGTATGTTAAAATGCCTTTATCGGCAAAATTGTTAGGAACATTCACGTGCTTTAATATACATTCGGTGACCTGGTGGTCTAGGGGTAAGGTGTCGGACTTCAGTGCTGGGGGTCCGGGGTTCAATCCTCGGTCCCGGTAAAGATTTATCTGATTACCAAACCCTACCTTCACCTCTGACAAGACATCTTGTGAATGTAGGGAATGCCAGGCCTCCACCGTGGTTCGGATTCCACGTTAAACTGTAGGATCTTCCATTTCATCTCACAATCACCCTACCATTACTCATTACCGTAAGTGCGTATAACCCGAACGGGTAGTAAGACGCGGTTCTAATAATAATAATATATACATTCAGTGTAAAACGCAACGGGGAACCACCACACTTTCTGAACCACCCTAGTACATGGGACTTCTAACAGATGGTGTAGGCAGCACTAACCAACCGAAGTGTTGAGAGCATGCCCAGCTCCGGATAGATAGTAATCACATCAAACCAACCTTCAGGTTGTTGACTTTAGAATAAGTGTTAACAGAAGGCCAAGTAGCCACGAACTTGGGCTAAAAATTTTACTAACAACATTAAATAGATAATACCAGTAAGGTGTTAGTTTAATTTCCAATAGAATTGTGAAATCTTTCAAACAAATTAATTTTAAAGGATCTAATTACTGTGGGGATACAGGATACGCGAGTTTAAGCCAATGTTTCTGCAGGCATAGCCAAACATTTTGTGGCTAAAATCAATACAATATTGCTTAATTACAAAATATTTTAGTTTTAAGGTCACTCTGGGAAGAAAATTTAACTTTACTATTTTATTGAAGCCATATTTTAGTTATTTTTCTCTAATAAATGTATTGCTATAAGAACTACAAAAAACAATTTTCTCACCTTCCCCAGACCCTTAAGATATAACACTGTAACTTTGTAACCCTACCCGCCTCGGTGGCGTAGTTAGCTAACGCGGTGGTATCGTGTTGAGCTAGACTGCCGAGGACGGGAAGATTGAGTTTCGAATCTCGTTCGAGTGAACCGGGGGCTTTTTTTTTCTGAAATGGTTTCATACTCTCCCTTTACGAAAATGCGGGTTCACTTTCTCTAAATTCAAAGTGTTCTCTTACTAAACAATTAGCGTAATTAGTAATTAAGTGTAAGATACAGTTCTAAATAATAATAATAATTTGTAATCCTATTGATGTATGAAAAAGATTTTCGTTTTACCTACATTTTTGCTCACGCGGTAAAAGGTATAAGGAATAAAATATACTTAGTTTCATGAAATCGGGAGGTATCTGTTTTAATCTCACACTACACTTAAATTGTTACATAAAGTTCATTTTTACATTTTGTCGTGTTGAGCTAGACTGCTGAGGACGGGGAGATCGAGGTTCGAATCTCGGTCGGGTGTAATTGGGGTGGTTTTCCCTAAATAGTTTTCCACTCTCCCTCCACGCAAATGCGGATTCACTTTCTCTAATTCAACCTTCCCAATTCCTAATCCATTAGAGTAATTAATACTTAAAGCGTATAACCCGAACGGGTAGTAAGACGCGGTGCTAAATATTTTTACATCAGCGGCTTAGCTAGCCTATTGGGTGGATTTGGAGAACAGAGTTTAACCGTGACTCTAACCCTCCCATAGAGAATAAAAGTGATCTAAAACACTTAGGCACTGAAAAAAATGTTGCATGTCCCAACCTTTATATTCTATTTTAGAATATATTAGAATTTCCCTTTTCTTTTCCTTAAAAAAAAAAAGAGTTAATAATAATCTAAGAAAAGAGCGGAAGGCTGCCCTTTCAAACTTCTCCTTAAATTCGGGACCACGTGACTCTACGGGATGTACAGGCGTGTGAGGGGGGGACACAACACGAGAGCATACCCATGCTATTAGCAATTTGCATAATGTTATGTACTACAGCAGCATTGTAGATACTCTTAGTCGCCCCTATGGCTTTTTTACTTCCCCTTCTTTCTCAAAAAAGAAAAAATTGTAATTTTAAATTTACCTTGAGTCATCAACTCTGGTAGCCTCCTATGAAAGGAAAATGATTTTTCTTTTTGCTTGAATTTTTCCAAGGTGTAAAGAATAGTTAAGGTTGGTGTGTGTGTGTGTGTGTGTGTGTGTGTGTGT
>CABFOV010000249.1:190959-221562 GCA_902141375.1 Timema poppense
GTGTGTGTGTGTGTGTGTGTGTGTGTGTGTGTGTGTGTGTGTGTGTGTGTGTGTGTGTGTGTGTGTGATATACAGAGCAACATGATTTATTCAATTTACCAAGTGAAACGAGGTTCTATTTTAACTTGACCCTTTTGAATTTAATTTTTTCGAATTTTTTTCTCCGAGATATCTGTCAAATACTTGGACTTGTTTTAGAGAAATTCGTGTGGTAATTTACAGCGTATGTAGGCACATGTTTTTTCATACTGGTTATTCTTTTCATCATGGTGGTTTTTCAAAAGGTTGTTTGTTTGATAGATAGTTTTAAATATTTTTAATTTTTATTTATAACCAATTGATCAAGTATCTAGGACGTATTTTTTTTTATCAATTGTAAAATTTATTTTGAGACTGCCATCTTAAACTTTATGTTTAAAGGTTACTAATTATGAATGAATATAGTATTGATTTAGTTTCATTCTAACTTTAATACCAAAGTAACATATAAACTTGAAATTATAGAAGAAATATTTTAAATTTATATCCAAAGAAAAATCTTAAGACTAAAGAAACGATGATAACATGGGGAGACCGAGGTCTATTGTTCACAGAACTCGAGGATATTTTTAGTTGGGATATAGGAAGTTAATGTAGATTAGATAAATAGATGTAAATGTTTGTTATGGAAAAAAATCTTTAGTTTTAAATGCAGTTCAATAAACCATCGCAAACCTTGCTAACGCCCACAATATTGTAGGAAGCTACTGCGACCCTAATCTTTACATCTTGGATTTACAACCAAACCTTCATCAAAAGTACCAAGCAAAGTTAGTTGGGTCTATACTTAAAAGAGGACAGAGAGGAAAAGTTGCTAGCTCTACGCCATCTCGGCTATAATTCTTGTACCGAATAGACTATGTTTCATTATGATAAGAATTTTGATACAAAATTACGAAAAATATTACTTACATTCAAACTTTGGCGTAGAAGAATTTGTTGTAATACCTTTCTTTGTTTAAATTTTAAGATCACGTGTACCAAGCAAATTTACTAGCTAGTTCCCAATACAAAACTAGCGTCTATAATTTCATGGCTAAATAAATACCCGTAGTTTTATCAGATTATTTTTACTACCACAAGAATACATACACATTGATTTTGGTTACTTTTACTCGCTTTGCTCTTTGGAGGCTCCGCCCCTCAAACCCCCAGTGCATTTTCTTTGCAAGTGGATGTAAACTAATGTAATTCAAGAGCCGTTTTTTTTATAGGTCCTACCGTTTAACCACAAGGGACCTCCAAATAAAGGTCCCCACCGACTTTAATGTTGCTCCGACATTTCGAATTTTTATCGGGGGTTAAAAATATTTTTTAGACTTTTTGGAATGTTCCCGTCGGCTATAGGCTAGAAGCTATATTTTTGCCAAATTTCAAGTTTCTAGCTCATCTGGAAGTGGGTGAACATTAATGTCAGTGAGTGAGTCAGCCATGTGGCTTTATAGTTGTATAATTTGGACGCTACGCCTATTTATTTAATTTATTGGTTCTTGAATTCTACTCTTATTTAATAGTTTAGAACGAGTGATTTATAAGAAAATGCGTAAGTATTAGCCTGGAGAGAGACAGGAAAACATAAATATAAATTCACTATCCAGAAAACATACCTATGTCCATACGATCTAGACATAGGGCCAGTTTCATAGTCAAGTTTAGTACGCCTCAAGTGCGGCGCTACACTAAGTACATGACGACACCTACCTAAACTAGAATGGAATGGGCCGTTCTCACATAGGAAACTAGACCATTCCATTCTGGTTTAGGTAGGTGTCGTCATGAACTTAATGTAGCGCTGCACTTGAGGCGTATTAAACTTGACTATGAAACTGGCCCTAAATCTTAATTTCGATATACTGTATAAAATATTAGCTGGCACTGAAAAAACTCTTCACGTTATATGCTTTAGTTATCTAACTTATTTTATATCAGTGGCTACCAAACTTGAATGGCTTATGACCCACTTAAATTCAGGAACATAATTATATACCACAAAGATCCATTAGGAGTAATTTTTCCCATTTCAAAACACGACTTAAAAAATAATATTTATAATAATAATAATACACAAGCTTTTTTATAGTATTAGTGTTGAAATTATATATACATCAGTAGCCATCTCAGATGTGCCAGGATCACACTAAATTAACCTAATAATTGCAATCTATACAACTATTGAATAATTATTTCCTTTATATCCGTGAAAACTTAAAAAAATATTATCGTTTGGTCTAATTCATTGAATGCACTGGTATTTAATGACAAAGGACAGTTTTTCAACACGGGAGGCCATTTTTGACCTTGATTTAACCTTAAGTACGTGTAATCCTCCCTGTTGATCTCGGCAATCTTTAGGTAAAGAGATCGCCTCAGAACATGATGATCGAGGATTCAAACCCAACCGGGGTTGGCGGATTTCTCTGTAGTGTTAAAAATCCGTAATAAAATCTCGTTTTTAGGGGAAGTAAGGTCGTTGGTCACATGTCTGTTGTAGCATGTAGGAGAACCCTGGAAGGTGTGTGAAAATTCCTTTACAGACAACATTGTTAGGCGCTTTCTCTCTCGTACATAAGACATTTTTGTGGCCTGATATAATTAGTTGGTTTAGAAAGTGCACCTTAAATAACTCAAATAAAAAAAAATCTTCCCCTACTCCTCTTTTCATGGCTAAGTAATAAGTATTCTTATCTTCTTTTAGATTAGAAAAAAGGGGAGGGGGCGTGAATGGTACCAAAACTGGCCGCCAGAGAGCACCACTATCGTACTAGTGTCTTCCAGTGGTCGGATGTAGAACTAATGAAATAATTTGGATTTGTTGAGTCGAGTTAATTTGTTCAACATTTACATAATATTACATACATTAAGTGGTCTTAGTTAAAATAATTAATGAACTGTAAAGAAAATATTTATGTTTGAAAATCTATCAGCTTTTCTTTGGTGCAAACCATAAATTATTTTTTCCAAAATTATCAAGAATGATTATTTTGGTGTGATTTGGATTGAATAACAATGTTCGGTTGTAAAAAAAAAGGCATATTCATTCTTAGATCAAATTAAACATAAATATTTTTTTTACATATATATTTTTTTTAAATTATAAAATATGAGAACCACTGCTCACCAATAGTGCTAATAAAATAATGTATAATATATTTCACTGCACTGTTTGACAGATTTAGATACTGAGGCTGAACTTGTTAGTCAAAGGGTTGCTACCCTGCATGCCTAAAAAATAAATATGCCAACACTCGCTTCGAAAGGGCGGTTCTACTAACCTAATTGGGTAATATTTTAGCTACAATTTTGGCGAGACACTTGAAGTCTTAACCTAAAGTTTAGAAACCTCTGGCTTGGATTAATAATTTAAAAATTGTTTTAAGTCCAATATTACCTGGGTAGATTCGACACCTCAGTTCCTTACTGTATACTGATCAAAGGTTCACGGGTTCGAATCCCGGTACGACCGAACAATTTATCATTAGTGAAATGTGGGTTTACCCTCTCACAGGGATGAATTAACGGCCGGGGACTGGATGTTTTGTTTGTCAAAGTCTTAAGGTATATTAAAAGGTATTAGAAGCTACGACAGGCCTAGCAAACCGGCAGTGGAAAATATATTGCTTGAATGAAAAACTTACCCAGGTCACATGCTGGAAACCATAATGGATGTAAAAATTATCTGGGTGAATGGAATAATTAATTTTTCTCAGAAGGTGGTTTTTATCATTTTTCCAAATGGATGCTTCATATTTTTTTTTACTATCTATGTATTTGTACACCACGTATTATAACTACAGTAGTCCCATGGCTTCTTTGGTGCTGACTGACAGCTCACGGCTTTGAAAAGTTACCAGAACAAATTATGAATCCCTACGCCGAACCATATGATTTGCAAAAACGTGTGTTTAGCAGCTGTCACTTCTGACGGTCAATACTTAGGTGTATACATAAATGTTGACTGTCAGAAGTCAGCTGTGAGCTGTAAGTCAGCACCTAATAAGCCTGGGAACTATTGTAGTATAGGTTATCTATATATTTACATAACTTTAGTAATGATGAATAAGGTAAAACTTAAAAGAATTTACCTTAATTTGGGTAAATAGTGGGTAAAAGAAACACCTCAATACAAAATGTTGGGATTTGAATACCGGTCTCTACGCCGTTAATGAGTCTGAATAGACGATATTGGCACACTTGATTGTGTGACCGGGGTTAAAATAAAATTGCTATTAATTTACTTTACTAGATTGTTAATAGTAATTATTATGTTAAGCGTATCTACTCTTAATTTGTAATGGATAAACTCAAAAACTACTGGACCGATTTTAAAAATTCTTTCATCAATATAAAGCTAAATTATCAGCGAGTAACATAGGCTTTATTTTATTTTGAAAATTTAGTTTATTCGTCATAAAAATGTCGATAGTCACTCATATTTTATGGTAGTCTATGATGATTCTTCAATATGTGTGTTGAAAATAATGGGGGGAGGGGGGGCGGGGGAGTGGAAGGGGCAAGGGTCTAGGGTCTAGTCAATAATAAAAACAAAAATTAATTTAATCTAAAAGTTAGACATCTTATCCTAGTTGTGATGTGTCTCTCTACTGAGAAAAGTTTCCAAACATATTAAATTTTTCGCAGTTCTCAATAAAAAAAAATCTCACAGCACAAATCACCAAAACTTTTAAGAAAATCAAGATAAAGTAAGACTAATATAATTTTTAAAACATTATTTGTTTCTTTATTAATAAGAGTATTTGCGTGTAAAAGTTTAATTTTCGTACGAATAACATTATCTGAAAGCTAAAAAGAAGTTACTAGATCTATTTTAGCGAAATTATACGTAAAATCATGTGGTCTGCAGCTGTCACTTTAAATAGCTATTCTCAATATCTACCTATAAAATAACACCCTTGGTATAGCAAAACCCACTTTAGTGGCCGCGTGGTCACACGCGCTATCCTCTCGCCGTTAGACTTGATTGCCAATAACGGGGAAACCGAGTTTCGAATTTTTGTCGAGTGTACATAGGATTTTTCAAAAAATGGCTAACCACTCTCTCTCCACGTAAATGCCAGTACGCTTCCTATAAATACAACCTCCCTTATCCCTTAAACGTTAGATTAATTAGAACATAATGCGGACAAACCGATCGGGGGAGAAAAAAAACGCGATGCTAAATATATATTTATATATATTATTTGTAAATTTGTGTATATTTATCTATTAGAGTAAAAAAAAAGTTTGTATTTTCTTAAAAAGGTTCGTTCAGCCGAGATCCTACTGTAGATGGATAGATAGTGGCGCTAACCAGAACAAAACACTCGCGCCTCGTGTGTCGGTTGGCCGGTGACTGATTTATGACCTCGCGAGCTCACTCGGTAAAGGAAGTGGGTGGGTCAAATAGGAAGGAAAGGTTCGCATGTTTAGGTGGTGTTCTTCACCCCCCACTTTTAACCACCGAGGTTCAGATCGGGTTATAGGGGGGGAGGTTAAGATGAAGGCCACACTACTTCACATCTGTATACCAACCTTTGGATAGAATGCTGAAATTAGTACAGAACTGGACATAAGAACTGCAATTTAACTAAGAGGGCCAGTATCCAGAATCATTGAATTTGAATTGTGTCCACCAGTCATCTCAAAGTAATGAATCCTATCATATAAAAAATGGGCGATGGCCTTTTCGTGTTATATTTCAAGTTAGGCCCATTCTCAAGAGGCCAATGTGATATGTACATTAAAACAAAAAGGGTCAATGTGGATATAGGACCCATATCAATATTCTTATAGCTATATTTATTAATTTAAAAAGGGCCAATGTTTGGATATTGGCAAACTAACATCATTTTCTAGCTCCGATGTTTTAAAATAAAAATGGCTAATGTCACTTTTTAATGTTATATTGGCCATTTTTTTAGCACTAATAAATGCGCATACTTCGTCCTTTTATTCTGTTCTACCTAAACAAAAAACTGCAACATGCTATAGAATATCCTGAAAATAAAATGTTTAAGGTATTGGCTTATATCATGCGTTTTAATCAAAATACACCTTGTTGAAAGGGGCCGATGTCCCTACACTTTAATTTTTCAAGGGGGTCAATGTAAAAAATGTGTTTAAAGCATGTAAAAACCGAAAAATACTTCTACATTAGTTACATGTCATTCCAGGTAGAATTAAATAATTAGATCTTTTAAAATATTGTTTGGATGGTAGATGTATGATTCAAAATCTTCTAGAATTATTTTGGATTTTTACAGAAACATGTAGATGTGACATTTAACTCTTTTCTGCCAAGGTATAATTTACTAAAATTTGATTATTTCTTATTATTTTAATAAAAAATTGGTTGGCTGGCTATGAGGGAATTTATAAATATAACCATAATTTTCAGTTACAAGAATAAACAAGGAATGGAATCAAGGGAAATTTTAATATATTAGCTATCAATTGAGTGCTAAAAATATTTAAAAAACCATTGTATTCGCTGATGAATAGTAACAAAACCAAACATCTTTGATTTTATTCAACCCCGATAGAGCGCAGGCAGCTCATCTGTTTTGTTATCGAGATTTTCTTATTAAAATCTCATCAAATCATTTTATATTATGACTTCATATTCTCTTCCATGTAAAAGAGTATTGTGTTTGATTGGATATCCAGACTTCAACGCGAAGGGCTGTTTCCGATACATATAAAAGAGGTCAAAGAAAGGTCAATAGGTAGTCATGAAAGATTTAACTGTAAGAAATGGTGCAATACTATGGGCAAGATCTAGTGTGGCTAAGGTGTGGCTCAAAACAAAATACAAGACGTCACCTACCTTAACGCTAGTGTAATGTGCCAGTTTTGGAAATGAACTTTCCCATTTCATTCTGGTCCATGAAGGTGTCATCTTACATTTAGTGTAGCGCCGCACTTGAGGCGTACCAAGACCGACCATGAAACTGATGCTATGGCTATTTTATTATGAGAGAAAAAGAATAACGAACGGAGTTTTGATTATACGTGTTATTGGTTTGATGAATATTTAATCTCTTGGCCTATCACTGGACCTAGCTATCCTAATATCATAAGGAAGGTATATTTTGTAGGAAATGTATTCACATTTACGTTGAAAGATATGGATACACAATTTAGGAGTAAATAAAAACGCTCGTTACTACGCATAAGTATTAATTAGAACCATGTCACCATAAATATAGTCTTTAACTAGAGTGACGTCATAGACCTCACCGGGGGTAGCCAGCCTGGGGCACGCAAATAAATTTTAAGTGGAGTTCTTGTGGTTGAATCTTATCGATCTTTTGACAAACAAACCTAATATTGATGAACACGTGAATACCAAATAGAATTAAAGATTCCAATAAGAACGCAAGTTTATATATCTATATATGCATATGCATAAATAAACGTATCAACGTAAAGAGTGGCATGCAGGATAAAAAAAGGCGGCCAACCCCAACCCTAGGCTATGCGACAAATGATTTTGATAGAATTACCACTAAGTTATTCAGCGATTTCGTTTTAGTTAGGGATAAGTACGTGGAGATGCCCTAGGTAACAATGCAATAAATTGCGTGGTGACCCCTGTCAACGTTTTAATTGAAAAAATAATCAAATCTAAATCTTTAATTTCGGGTTTCGAGATGCACATATGCACATATGCACAGCGGCTACTAGTTTTTAATTTTCAGACCTCTCCTTGTGATGTATATGTTACAGGAAAAGTATATTCTCCAGTAAGAGTCGACTCGGCCTAGGTAAAGTCGACTCTTACTGGTATTTTTAGTAAAAGTTGATTAATAGAGAAAAATGATTAATTTCGATCAACATTTACTAGTCAGAGTTGACTGTACCTAGGGAAAGTATACTCTTACTACGTTGAGTTAGTAAAAGTTGACTTTTTGCAAGGAAACGGTCTACTACCTAATAAAAAACAAATAAATAAGCAAAACCTTTATAATACAAAGAGAGATATAAATATTTATTATTTTCTATTTAAAATAAGTCTCTGTTCTCACCTACGCATTTATATGGATTTTTATTTGCGAAAAATGTACTAAGCAAGGTAAATTTTTTACCAAATGCTGCCCTGGTCGATGCGAATGGCTTCTAAGGAAGAAAAAAAAAAGGAAAGGGAAAGAAAAGGGGAGAAATTTCTTGGCGTCAAATTGCTCCGTAGAGTGCAGCAAAACCTTGCCTAAACCCATGTTCAGCGGGAAGTGGGCACCGAGGGAAAATGTTTAATGTCTTTCTTGTTGAAATGCGCTGATGTGAAAGAGTGTAGAAGATAAGAATGATGCTAGGTATAAAACATCAGGTTAAAAATCATTTTTTTTTATTGTAGTATACGCGAAAATATACTATCGATAAACTGTGTCTTCTTATATTAAATAAATATTGTTTCTTCCACGTTTTACTTTGTTGTTTAAAGCTACCCCCACACCCCTTTAGAAAAATAACTTCACTTCCCTCTCATAATAAAACTTTTAGTTTGCTATTGTTACCAATTAAATAATACACCCCTTTGAAATATTAATACTAAGCGAGGAAACCTAATCGATTTTGTCGAAATTATCATTACTGTCAAAATACTTTGTCTTTACTAATATATCTTATTAAATTATTCAATAGTTCAATTAGTTGGAAAAACCAAATACTTCGTTTGATATTAAAAGCTGTGATAAAATAATTTCATTCAATCACTCTGTTATTTCCATTAAATGCTACACAAGTAATCTATTATTTAAAACATTATGTTTAATGTAATATTAACAGGATAATGTTTTAAATACGTGTAGGAAATTAATGAAAATAATGTTTCGATACCCCATTATGTTATACATATGCTTATGTTTTAGGAATGAGGTAGGGGTGATTTATAAAATAAAAAACGCGCATTTGCTTGAGGGGAGCATAGGAAACCATTTAAAGAAAAACACCCTCGGTATGCCCAACCGGGATTCGAACCCTGATCTACCCGTCCTCGACAGTCCAGTACACTGTGGGTTTGACATCTTTATTCACTTAACAACCAAATTAGGTAGAAATAAAAGATTTTATTAAGACTTAATATACCATTTGTCTCGTACTAGAAAAAAAGTTTTTCGGTCATGCACTACACCATCTTACTAACCGTCCAACCTATTCTCTTGTTTACATCAATTTAGTATATGTACTAAGAAGGAAGATTCATAGATGGTATGTACCCACATTTGAGTGAAGGTATATTTGAAATAACTTTATAAAAACAACTAATTGCAAAACGGGGACTGAAACCCAGATTTATCAATCAATTTCTCAATTCAGTCCACGTGACCATCAATGCAGGGTAGTAATTTTATATTAATTCTCAATTTTTCTTGTATGTGTATGTGTATGTTGATGTTGGTGAGGTGCCGTATTAAGTCACTGAACGACCTTGCTACGTGATGAGGAATTTATTATACCAGGTGTAGGATTATACAGATGTTTAGCTAGTACAAACATAAAATATATTAATATCAAAATGTTTGCTCTTACACGTATGGTTTACAAGGTAATTCGTACCACCATTGTTCCATTGTATATCTAGATTCATTATAGATCAGTATCATTGTTTCTGTTACGAGAAAGACCGTTACATAATTTATGTTAATTACATAAATCCAGTATTAATTTCAAAACAATATTGTGTTAATTTAAATAATAAAATTCTAGTCGATTTTATTGTAATGACTCACTACACTGGCTTTCAGGTGTATTAAGGTTTCAAGGTCACAAAATATGGGATTTTCCATTTACAAACGGGCTCAAATCTCGTTCGGATGAACTGGAAATTATCTTTGTGCACGTGGTATATCACTGGATCCTGGAGTACTAATGCGGTTGTATTTTTTCAATTATACCTGAAATTCATATTATACGATACTGACGCCTTTGTTTAAGTGACGGTGACCTGGTGGTCTAGGGGTAAGGTGTCAAGACTTCTGTGCTGGCGGTCGGGGTTCAATCCTCGGTCACGGCACAGATTTATCTGATTACCAAACCCTTCCTTCCCCTCTGACAAGACATCTTGGGTCCTTCATTTCATCTCACAATCACCCTACCATTACACATTAGCGTAAGTGCGTATAACCCGAACGGGTAGTAATACGCGATGCTAATAATAATAATAATAATAATAATAATAATAAAAGTGACCACCATTTGGGGTAGCACCCATTTCTCCACGGGCACATCGAATAGTCATTTTGAAGGTGGAGACTTCAATTTCATACAAAATATAATTTTCCCCATATGATTCGTTAATAGTCGTGGGTTGGACTAAAGTCATACGCGTTGTTGAAATTTAATGAATTTAAGTTTAGGATGTAGGGACCACTAGCTAATGGGCACTTTGTGTACCTCTTTTTTTTGCCAAAATAAATCTAATATTACTCCTGTAGAAACCGACGAAAATTTATTTAAAGCAACATATTATTTTACAGAGTACCCCAAGTAAAATTGATTATTTAGAAACCATCTTAACTAGTAATAACGATATTAGAACAAAAAAAATAATTAGGAAAGAAGTATAATCGGAAAATATACTCTATTACTCAGTCGCCTGCTTTCAAGGAATGTAAAATTGAGAATATACAACACAAAAAATTGTGTCGGTTATTTTCTGAGGGTGAAACGTGGTCTCTTACCTTACACGAAGAAAACAAATTAAGGCTATTTGAAACCGGTTCTTTATGTTTGATGGTCTTTCACCTTAAATGAAGAAAATAAATCTAGAATGTTCAAAAACAAGCTACTTTGGAAGATATTTGGTCCAAAATAGGATGAGGCTACTGTAGATTGAAGGTGGTTACATAACGACGAGTTGCATACCTTGTACTCACAATACGAACGAGAGAGTTTAGAAACATGTTCAGAGAGTTGACTCGTAAACCCAATTGGAAAGAAAACATTGGGAAGACTTAGATACACTTCGGTATACCGTTAGAATGGACTTGAAAGAGATGGAGTGTAATGAGGTGGACTGGTTATAACTATACAGGGATAGGTTGTAATGAGGTGGACTGGTTATAACTAGACAGGGATAGGTTGCTATGAGGTGGACCGGTTATAACTAGACAGGGATAGGTTGCTATGAGGTGGACCGGTTATAACTAGACAGGGATAGGTTGTAATGAGGTGGACTGGTTAGAACTAGACAGGGATAGGTTGCTATGAGGTGGACTGGTTAGAACTAGACAGGGATAGGTTGCTATGAAGTGGACTGGTTAGAACTAGACAGGGATAGGTTGTAATGAGGTGGACTGGTTATAACTAGACAGGGATAGGTTGCTATGAGGTGGACCGGTTATAACTAGACAGGGATAGGTTGCTATGAGGTGGACCGGTTATAACTAGACAGGGATATGTTGCTATGAGGTGGACCGGTTATAACTAGACAGGGATAGGTTGTAATGAGGTGGACTGGTTAGAACTAGACAGGGATAGGTTGCTATGAGGTGGACTGGTTAGAACTAGACAGGGATATGTTGCTATGAAGTGGACTGGTTAGAACTAGACAGGGATAGGTTGTAATGAGGTGGACTGGTTAGAACTAGACAGGGATAGGTTGCTATGAGGTGGACTGGTTAGAACTAGACAGGGATATGTTGCTATGAAGTGGACTGGTTAGAACTAGACAGGGATAGGTTGTAATGAGGTGGACTGGTTAGAACTAGACAGGGATAGGTTGCTATGAGGTGGACTGGTTAGAACTAGCCAGGGATAGTTTGTAATAAGGTGGGCTGGCTAGAACTAGACAGGAATAGGTTTTTATGTGTGTTTGCTAGAACTGGAAAAGGGATAGGGTGTTATGAGGTGGAGTTGATCTCAAGCTAGGAATAGGTGGCGTAATTTTGGCAACGAGCTTTCGAGTTCTTAATACCAAAAAATAAGTAGGAAATATAGTTTAAGTAATTGAATATATATCATTAGGATTGTGAAATTTTATCAAAACCCTTTTAAGTTAAGAGAGAATGTAAAATTTAAGTGAAAAATGCCCATCGCAAATTTTCACTAACTGTTAAAACAACAATATGCAGATAACTAAACTCAATATATCCATTAAACCAATATTTATTTATTTATTTCTAATAATATTTGTATACAATCATTTAAAAATATTATACTCGCATTCCTATTCACCTAACTTTTGTTTTAACATATTTTTGTATATATATACATACTAATATTCCCCACATATGACCACCTGTTAAGGTTACAAGCAAACGCACACGTGCATACTCACACAATTCCTCTAATGAGGTAAGGATGGGGAAGGTTCCCTTTTAGAAGTAATCTTATTACATTTTCTCTGAATGAGATTGGGAAACCATTTAGTAAAAAAACACCCTCAATAGAGCCTACCAGGAAGTGAACCCAGATTTTCTAGTTTTCAGCATGCCAGTCTAACACGAATTATCCTTTAGACCACTCGGTCACTGAAGAGGCTCCCAAAAATATTGTAATCATTCATTCTCTATTCCCTTGTGAACCTGCTCCAGATATATTAGTTATCAAAACACGTATATATGAGCTTAACTGGGTTCTTAGCTAATTATTTAGAAAGCTTAAGTGTAAATACTCTATTGGTGAAAATCGAGCCTTAGTAACCTAAAGCACTAACCAATGGCGAAACGGTCTAGTATATCATTCTCGCCAAAGAAAGTATTACTGATTTGGAGGATGTCGAGCCTAAAGTCTATATCCACACTAGTGGTGGTGCACTTCCTTTTGTATAACCTCCTCGTACGTATTTTATTAAATAATTTCGTTAATTTATACTACATAAAGGAGCGCTGAGAAGTGTTGTAGATAATTATAAACCACAGATTACTTATGAAGTGGTTTGATAATTACGTTTTAATATAGTGTTCAGCAAAATGTTGTGGAAAGATTTTACTACCGGAAGTTAAAACCTTAATATTTAAATTAGTGAAAAAGTGTTTAATAACATACATAAAACCTAAAAAAATAACCTCAAACCCTACAAAATAACCTCAAACTATTTTAAAAATTTCTCTTGTTACCATATAAATAATATAGCTTTATTTTTAAAGGAAGCTTAGATACAGGTGTCTTATCATCTTGCTTTAATCTCAGACATACAAATTTTACCTAAATGTGTCTAAATTTTGATTTACAGCTTTTTAGTTGGCTAAAATCCTTATAGTTTTTTCCTACATTTTGTTGAAAACAATATTATAAGTATCAAGCCACTTAATAAATGCGGAATTTCTAAACGTCTGCAAAGCCTCTTGTTCATTCCCGGACGACACCCTTAGTAGTTGTAATAGTAGTAGTAGTTGTTGTTGTATTGAACATTAATTAAAAATTAGGGCAGCTGCAAAATAAATATGAGAACAATTGGCCATCAGTCATAATCATAATCATCACCATCATCATCGTTGATCGCATGGCTCCCACAATAAACTGTTTTTTTCTGATGACAGAAATCATGGGTATAACAATAACCTAACCTAACCTTATTATAGAGGAATTTAATGAGAGTAGGCTTTCCTCAAGTCTTTTCCCACTTTCGATCCACGTGAACGTGGATACATTTCAGTCAAATCTTACAATTCTCATCCCTATCTAATTAATGTAGCTAAACCATATATTTAACTATCCCTACTTGAAGTTACATGTTTAGGTAAGAAGTATATTATGTAGGGCCACTAATTACACTAATCTGTTTTTGATGAGGAAGATTAAAATTAGATTAAATTTATCCATATTTGCGTGTATGGTGAGTGGAAAACCACTATGAAAAAACTTCAATACACCTGACCAAGATTTGAACTCCTATGTCCCTGTCACCGTCAGTCCAATCTATTAGGTGGGTGTGACAGCTTAGACCATTTAACCACCGAAATGGGTAGTAATGTGATTAAAAATGTGCAAAGTCAGGATAGTTAGTAAGACGGGGTACAAAAAAAAATTACATGGTGGCATTTCTTTTGGACGTCTGGACGCTATTTGTGCCGGCAACTGTATTAATAGCTTGAGAAAGGGGGCGTGATAATTGCCCTCCCTCCCCCTCCCCTTACACCCACCCCAAAGGGGGGTCAGTGTATGGAGTTACTGCTGATCAAGTCTTTGTTACGGTCTCGCGTGACCTTAACCCGTGTATCATCCTACCCTCCTTAGTTTTTTTTATTATTATTTCTACTTGTCTGCCTTTTCCTCTTTCAAACACACTTCGTTATTCACCACAAAACACGACCTTACTTTCCCCAGAGTCTCAACAGAGAGCTCTGGTGGTCCGCAGTCGATACGCCACAAGTATAAAACTGTTTGCTAACCGCCGGATAACTATTTTATATATTACTTCTGAGCTCACCACACGACCGCTTTGGCAAGGATATTAAATACCAAAGTACGTTCGAACTAGGAATTGGATCAAAGTGCATTTTTTTTGCAGTCTTATCTTAAGAAGAGCGAAAACGGGATCAGATGAATTATTTTTTCAATTACATGTTTTATTATTTCGTTGTAAGTTTATAGTTATGTTCAAATGTCTTAGGCCCGTGGTCTTCAACCCGTGGTCCACGATAACATTTTTTTTACGACCCGCTTGCTCGTGAACAATATAATATTATTTATAGAGCCAAAATAGCAGATATTTATTTACTTTATTATTTTATCATATCTTATTTACATATTTTACTTATTTTTATAGGGGACCAGGTGGTCTAAGGGTAAGGTGTTCTATGCTGGGGCCCGGGGTTCAATCCTCGGTCCCGGCATAGATTTATCTGATTACCAAACCCTTCCTTCACCTCTGACAAGACGTGTATTAATCACAACCTGTGAATGTGGGGAATGCCAGGCCTCCACCGTGGTTCGGATTCCACGTTAAACTGTAGGTCCTCCATTTCATCTCACAATCACCCTCCCATTACACATTAGCGTAAGTGCGTATAACCCAAATGGGTAGTAAGACGTGGTGCTAATAATAATAACAGGTTAATATACATATTTTTATTTGAGTTATTTAATGGGTACATTATGGACCAACTGATTGTCTCAACACCCAAATTATATAATAATTTTAATCTATAACAAACACAACACCCAGCCGATCTTCCAGGCGGTAATCCATCACTATTAAAGAGGAAACACAAATGTCATCAATTATAAATGTATTGTCTTTACAGGGGATTAAACCAGAAATTCTTGGATTGAGAGGTAGAAGAGCTGCTGACTGATTTAAGGTGTTGTACGCTAGGTTGACAAAGATATAAGCTGTAAGCAGTAAATGGAGAGCGAATCAATTTGTTTCTAAGCCCATAACTAACCGAAGCTGAAATACAAACACCAGATCTGATTGGCACCCTGCCCTGCCCTGCCCTGCCCCATTCCTTTTCTACACTTATTTGAACTAACAAAAGAGAAACAAGTCTTCAGTCTTAAAAATTTCAAACTCCACGCCTGCAAATGAGTCGTGTATATAATATGTTCCATAGGCATACGTCTCGGTAATGGCACACTTCCATAGAGAAAGGGGGGGGGGGGTATTTCTTTGTCTTTGGCCGTATTGTGTTTCTGACACATTATTAGTACCAAAACTGGAGTAGAATGGTTCTCTAAAATATTCATATCTCTTGTGTGAGCCTAGAACTACCCCTACCTTCTCCCCTCTTCAAATTGTTTCTTGGTCGCTGAATAAAACACGATCCTTGATCGATAAAACGATGCGGACGTACACAAACACACACACATATGTCTGTGCGGGAACGATCAAATGCAAAATACCTAATATGATATATGTGTCGGCAGGGTAAAGGGGCGTTAGTAGAAGTGAACGACCAACCAGATAACTGCGGGACTGGCAGCACTGATGGTGTACCTGACGGAATCGATTACACTGGAGATCATCTCTTGAAGGTGCACTTCATGGCTACAATAAAGGGGGAAAGGTGTTGTCATTAAAGTATCTTGTTTTTATTTGGTCTGTTTTCTCTTATATTTAAGGCAATTTTTTGCAGCGTCGGTTCATCAATGTTGCCTCTACTTCCATCTTAGCCTTGCACACCAACTACTTAAATAATTGAAAGCGAGTAGATTTGGTAACAGTTTACTGAGAAAGAGCGAAGTAAAATTTTTCTCTATTGTAACCGAAGTTACCTAGAAGGGGATGTTCATTGTACTCTAAACTTTAATGTCAACTTGTCGCACTAATAACACTTTTAATGACTATTCTTTTAATAAAATCTTATCCTATTTCGTTAGTGGTTAATCATTGCTCGGGCTAACTTTGTCATCACTGTTTTATTGTGTTGTTGAAATGTTGGCAACAGTGTCAAGGCTTAGAACGGGGTCCTTGTCCCTCCACTTGCAAAAACACCGTGCTTGTTTTGATCAATTTTAGAGTAGACATATTCATTAAATTTGTCTCGAACAGTTCGCTCTAGTACAGGATGAGAAAACTTAATAGCTGTAATGTAACCAATATTACAATCAAACAATCCCCCAGAGGTAAATTTAACCCACCAAAAACCTTTTGTGTATAAAAACGTGCTAAGTTCAGTGCAAAGTTCAATGACTTTCCAAATAACCTGTCCCTTCTCTTAAGTCTAACTAAGCGCGAAATTTCATATTTGAGTAAATATTTAAATTGTATATGGGAACTTTAACTAGAGGATTAAAATAAGTTTAGCGCACCTACATAGCCTTAAAAGAAGTGACAAGTTATTTGTAAATACATAGCTAGTTTAATTTGGGACTCTTTTAGATCCCACTCCTTTTCGAAACTGATTAATTTAAGAAATATTGTGTTGTTGAACTTTGCATGTTTTTACCTAAATGTTATTGGTGGGATATTGACAGGGTCCACAGACTCGGGGGCAACAACAAAAAAATAATCCAAAACTTATTTAACATAAACATAATTTTTTTCTTTCTATCTTTCTTATTTTTTAGTATAAACACTATTTAGAAAAAGAAATTAAGTGGAACACCATTTTCTAATCGCAGTGAATTATTGGATTCGTTATACAATATTCCAATTTATATCATTAACTCCTCGCTCCAAACGTAACGCTAAGACTGTAACAGCACTCTAGTGACTGAATATAGAAGATAAACAGGACCAGCTGGGATAAGCCCTATCAGGGAAGACATACCATATACCAAGTAAATACTTTTTATGGAGAATAGGTATGATAATACATTTATTTAAATAGGTACCTGCCTACCTAATAGGATAAATTAAGTACTTACCACGATGAAAACTTTTGAATTTTGTGTTTTAGCCAAACAAAAAAAAATTGCCGTGGAATCCACCTACAAAGGCCTATGCTACTTGGCTGTGATTAGTATTAAAAAGCCTGTTCTCTTTACTATACTCTAATCCTTCAATTTTTGAGGACTATGTTAAAAAATGCCAGGCCTCCACCGTGGTTCGGATTCCACGTTAAACTGTAGTCTCCTCCATCTCATCTCACAATCACCCTACCATTACACATTAGCGTTAGTGCGTATAATCCGAATGGGTAGTAAGACGCGGTGCTAATAATAATAATAATAATAATAATAATAATATGTTAAAAATATTATGTTTCAAATTTTATTTTTACCATTTTTAAGGTTATATGTTGACCGGAAGTACCCTATAAGTTTTGATAAGTGAATGTGCCCTTGGGTAATTTTTTGTCTAAAGTCCGTTACCTCACTAACCGCTTAAGCTGGAATCTTCAAATTTGGAAATGTGACTAAAATATCTCGTCTTAGTACGGTGTTAAATCTTTACATTCCTATCATTATTTGGGGCTGAGTTAAACGTAGAGGTTGAATGTGGCTTGAAGGGGTTAAAGGTGTATGACGATGTGGGAGAACCTGCCTCGTGCACCTCCGTACACCTTGGTATTACGGTCATAATACATTTATTTTCTAACTCAGTTACACATTTTATATTGAAAACTTGTTTGAGATATTATAAGTGTTTTAATATAATAACTTTTTTATATTTCCCCTCACGTAATCATTTTCTTTTCCACCGCAACTAAGCACATAATAACACATAAACTATTCTATTGAAAAAAAGGATGAAAAAGGTGTGATTTTACTAAATTTTACATTTTACTAAAAAGGGAGCAGAGAAAAACCATTTAGGAACAAAAAAAAACCGTATAATTGATTAGAGCTCCGATTTCCCCACGTACTCAGCGACATATTATTTATTCTAGTGTACTGAAAACTTCCATAAGTTCACTGTACAATTAACAAACCTAAAAAATGTGCAATATACTGGTTTGGTTACTCACACGTGCAGCAGAATTAGGAAAGTATAGATTATATCTTCCTGAAGTGCATTTGGAAATATTTCGTCCAAATATTTGTAGTTTGAGTAAACCATAACTATCATATTCAAGTGAAATCTTTTGATTTTGTTAGATGTATTTAAAATATTGATAANTTTTTTAAATCGGTCCAGTAGTTTCGGAGCCTATTCATTACAAACAAACAAACAAACAAAAAATCAAACCTTTCCTCTTTATAATATTAGTATGATGACGATTAAATAAGGAATGCGGACGATGCATGGTTGCGGCGCGTACCAGCTTAATTAGTGTTCTGTATTTTGAACAGCGATGCGTGTCACGTTGCACTCCTAATTATTCACTGCGCCACACCTTTGGGAAACACTGCATTAGACCATGCGACCAGATATGCAGGATATTGGCAATTGATAACACTGTGATGGGGGTAAAGGGATAAGGATTTTAGAATTATCTAGATGATAATACTTGAAACTTAGAGTAGGATTAGTGCAGAGCAATTCTCAGTAAATCTAGCTTGTTCTCGAACCTTTTTCACCGATCAAACCTGACGAGGTTTACGCTTTAACCTGCGTGAACACCAATTTCTGTTATTGAATGAGAATATTTCTGGGAGTGAAGGCCAGGTGTTTTATTATAAAGATTACTCTTCGAGGCAAAATTATTTGGTAAGGTCGTTCATTAATGTCAGCTGGTTTTTAGGAGAATATCTTAAATACCAAGACACAATTTTATTTCAAGTAATTAAATTTATACAGTTCATGTCATAAATCAGACCTATTCAGTGAAAGAGCAATTGACAAGAGAAGTCTAATATAAATAATCCTAATCTAATACCAATTAAAGAATCATAATCATCGTAAATAAACTATTTTTCACAAGAATCTAATAACAGCTGTTTTTAACAAAAAAAAAAAATATATCACCTAAAGCTTCTATATCATTGTATATCTAAATGTTAGTTCAACAGAAATCTTACTACCTGTTTAGGTTACACGCGTATGTACTAAATACACTATTGAGATATGGATTAGGTGAGTTGAATTTAGAGGAAGTTTACCCACCTTTTTCTTGGAAGGGGAGGGGAAAACTATTTTGGAATAACTACCATAATACACCTTACCAGGATGATTGCCCCTATCTCCCAGTAGTTTGTACGAGAGTGACGCTTGATTCCATTCAGCCACCGAAGAAGGCTAATTTTATTATTATTATTATTATCATTTATGCATAAAATTCATAATACGACTCTCTAAATTACCAAAAAATAATGTAAGTATCTTTAATAATGGTTTGGAGTCATAGCATGAGGGTTCAGTGGAGGAAGGAGTTATAGGTGATGCAATATTTTATGAATCAGGAAACTGAGGGGGTGGTGGGGTTCGCAAATAAGATAAGGTCCGCCACTAGATCTACTTTGTTTTATTACTTAACTAGCTGTTTGCGCTGTACCTTTGGACAGGTAAGCAGGTAAGCCGCAACAAAACTATAACAAATTAATAAGTTCACATCCAGTGACCAGCATTTATAAAATTTCCCCTTGTAAAACCCTGAACTAACTATTGCAATCAAGAAGTTAAAATAGATTATCCTTTTGGAAAAAAATCTTATTTAAGACCCAAATAGTGCACAAATGAAATTGATATTTACCTAAGCTCAATCAACTATTTTTATATTAGTTAAGAAAATTATAGGCCCCTATTTCTTTTCCTCTACCACCTTTCAAACATTTATTTGACCCCTAACGATGAATTCGACACTTTAATATTTTTTTGATATCTTGGGTGATATATTTGACAAGTTTAAATTCGCCTTAACATTGAGAGGTAAATTCTATAATAGCCTTAGAGGGATTTTAAGATACTATGCCTCTCCTCCTCCCAAACCACTTTCAGTTTCCACATTTCATCTCGAAATTTGAGCATTATTTGCTTATCTGAAGATGTTTTTCTGCCTGAATGCCAATTTTGGATTTTCTACCCCACTAAATAGCTAATTTTATGATTATACCCACTTTCCAATTTCCCAGAGTCATATAAAAAAATTTAAGTTTCTCATAATTTTATGATTATTTAGAGAAATACATTTACTTGTCAGCAACATTTTAATTTTCTACCTAAGATAAAAAATATATAAATTTATAGCCTCCCTCCAATTCCTTGGGGACCCATTTTGAAATTTAAAATTTTTATATTCTTTTAGTTATATGAGGAAATCCAGCTATCTTCCTGCCAGGCAAAATTTTAAAGTTCTAGGCCCACCTGTTGAAGAAATACAGTTACAAATGAGTCCTTTATTCCCACGCCTTTCTACTCTTTTCAGTCTCTTAGGTGAAGAAATTTGAAAATTTCTCAAAAAGATCTAACTCAATTCTTGAAAGAAACCTTCAGTTTAAATTTCAAAAATCTATGTGCACTGCTTTAAAATAAACTTAGTGATTTATGAAAACTTTATATCTACCCCCTTCCGCCTCCCATAGAGTCAAATGTTAAAATTAATTATTTATCTGGTGGTGTCCTTCTACCTACCTGTCAAATTTGGATTTTAAATGACAGTTATTTTTACTCCCTTCGTGTATCCTGGAGTCCCATCTATAAATGTAAGTTTATCAGAATTTTTAGTATTTAGATGCTCCCCTTAAAATTTGGCAGAAAGTTAAATTTCTACCTCATTTAATACTTTTTTTTTCCAATTATACTCTCCCTCTTACCCTATTATAAAATTTGCTGTTTTTAGAGTTCTATAATTATTTGTAGCAATCACTCTTACCTTCATGCAAAATCAAAGTTGTCGAGCTCTTCTGGAAGTGGATTTTTAATTACGAGCAGATCTACACTCAACTTTAAATAAGGAGAAATAGATACTAAGGAAAGGAATCCTCTATAATAGTATGATTATGATTGGACAGCTGAAAATGTGTAATCAATGTTTGTCAAAATCGCAGATTATTTGGAACTTTAGGAGCGCTGTTTAATAACGAGTACAGCATTTATAAATATCATCGTCAGGCATATTTGCTCTGCGGTTAAATCATGCGAGTAAAAAGTTGGCCTTTCGCATGAGTTCCATTATCTCTATAGGTTCAAACTGCTTTTATTTTAGTTCATATGGTATATTAAAAGCACCCGTGAAGCTGTTATTAATGAGATTTATACTTCAAACAAATGTTCATTTTCTCTTTTTAATTAAAAGTAAGAGTACGAGGAACATGGTTATATATATATATATTTTTTTTATTTAAATATATACAATTGGATTAGCTCCGAATTGCAAAAAAATATTTATAAAGGGATATTCGAGAACAAGAGATGAACTTCAATTGATTTCATTTGGAACACATATTTCGAAATGTAAATACATTTAGTTTTGCAGCTATCTATATTTAAAAAAAAGTTTACTGAAAAAGGGTGCAGCTTGATTAATGAAATTAAAATAATGTTTCAGTAGTGGTCGTATTTATTTAAATCAAGACTATTTTTTCAATTTAACAAAAATTTTTAAATGATTTAGGTTTGGCGATGACAGTGAGATGAGTGTTTGGATTCTGGATGGATATACTGTGTTCCTTTCCTAAATGATTTGCCACTCTACCTTCTTGTAAATGCATTTACATTTCTTATAATTTAAACCTTGCCTATTACTATAAAATTAGCGTGATTAATTAATTTAAAACCGCTTCGGTGGCTGCATGATTTAAGGCACTACTATCGCAATAGACTAGACTTCTAATGACAAGGAGTTCGTCGTTCGATCCCATCTGGGTGTAATAAGGGTGGTTTTCCCCAAATAGCTTTCTACTCTCTCTCTCGCTCTCGCTCTTTATCCCCACGCAAATGTGGGTACACTACATCTCTAAATTCAAACCTTTCTCATTCCTTACCCATTAGCGTAATATGTACATTAGCCCCATGGCTTCTTTGGTGCTGACTGACAGCTCACAGCTGACAGCCAAAAGCTTTGAAAAGCTACCAGGTCAAATTATGTATCCCTACGCCGAACCATATGATCTGCAAAAACATGTGTTTAGCAGCTGTCACTTCTGATGGTAAAAATGTAGGTATATACCTAAATGTTGACTGTCAAAAGTCAGCTCTGAGCTGTCAGTCGGCACCAAAGAAGTAATGGAGCTACTACTGTACATAGGTGTATAACCCAAACAAGACTTAAGGCACGGTGATATAAAATATATATACATATAGGCTTATATATGCATATATATTTTTACTTGTCAGCGTATAACTCGAAATGGTAGTAAGACGCGGTGCTACAAAAATATCTTCGTCTCATTTATTGTTTAAACCTCAACACTTTTTATTCTCCTGTAGTCCTTTCATGACTTGTTCGCACTGCCACGACTTCTTTGCACCTTTCTTCAACCCTTCCACATAATTCTCTGGATCATTATACTTTTCTTCCTTGATAGAATCACTGGAATCACTTTTGTTCATTTAAGCTAGTTTCCCGGGAAACCGTTCTTTAATATTATCAAACACACGTGTTTAATAAACCAACTCTATAATTAACTGCTAAACAATGCATATGGCTTTGAGACATCTTGGTCGAAGGAACTGGTGGTTGGACTTTTAATTACTACCTTTTAATAAGCTCTTACTCATTCTAATAAGAGATACATTAATAGAAATCTGTGACGAACACTTCCGTTACCGACTACTTACGTGCTTTTCATTCACCCTGAACAGGTCTAAGTACGTTTGGGGTATTTTTTCATAATTAATATAAAAAAGTATAAATAGCGTGATTTTATTTATAAGTAACTATAGATAGTGCATAATACACAATATTCCCATAGTAATACTAATAATATATTATAATACATTCATCCCTGGTGTAACGGTGTGCATAAATGAGCAACTCGCGATTTGACCATTGTTAAATAGTCACATCCCGATATGCAACATCAAATCGGACTTTGCCCCAAACTAGTATGCACATGTCGATTTTTCGGACATTGGCTTTTGCCCGTTATATGTTGTTTTACTATCTAATCTTAGGAGTCATATCTGTTCCAAACGCATTTAAGAGTAAGTATTAAATTATGTTTATGGTTAAAGAGTACTAAGCTAGTCTAGTGCCTCCATGGCTTGCATTGTTCATAAATTGGTTTAGCGTGATTATTAGATTGATTGAATTTTGTTCCTCTGAAAGTAAATTAAAACCTCTTATTTTATGTTGTTCATTGCAACAATGATTCCACGTAAGCCACCTTAAGCGTGCTAGTATTTGTTTCTTAAATTTAAATGTCTTCAATACCTTTAGATTGTTGCTTGTGAATTAAGTTTATTAAATTTGGTTTCTTGCTAATAAATCAACAGCACAATTTGTTTGTGTGTGAGATGCGGTGCTTCTTTCAATTTTCTTCGTTTTTGTTTCTTGATTAGTAAGCCTATTAATATAGTAAATCTCTTAGGTCATATAATGTACATTTGAATTTTGTGGAGTTTTCCTATTTCTGGATAGTAGAAACTTGAGGAATACCAAATAATATATTTTTGTCTGCCTGTTTGTATGTTGCCAGTAAACTAAATAAGTACTAATCTGATTAAGACGGGACTTCATTTGTTGCACTTCTTAGGTACTTCTCAGGGAACGATGGTAAGCCATCACGGTATCTCATCTGCGAGCAAAGTAATGGGTGTAAACAGTGAACATTTGTCACGGCTGGTATTGCGGTAACAGAAGATGGCAAGTGATATGAGCAAGGGTGTGGAGGGGGAGAGGGGTGTTGAGCTCACGTTTATTTATCAAATCTTCGTCCACACATTGAAACTTTTTTCTTTTCTAGCACTTTAAGTTGTCGAATGTTTTGATGTATTGTGTAATGCTAGTGAAGCCGTTGGTAAATTCTAATAAGTAATAAATAGTATTGAGTGAATTTCTCAGTAAGAATGTTAAGTCTTAGTTTTATGAATTTAAAAGTCTTCAAAAGCCATACAGACTGTAAATCCTAGAATGTATTATTTTACCGTAATCACAAGCCACGCATATAAACCAAAACCAAAAGCACACTGTGAAATTAAACTTGAGCTTCTTAATAATACCGCTAGAGGTGTTATAAGGCTTCCCGCTGAATATTCATTGTTGTTTTTATGTTGGCAGCTCTGCACTCTAATAAGAAACAGAAGCAGCATGGCCGCCCGCCCGCCTTTCAGCTCCCGGAAGAAGCGAGTTGATAATTATTGGGGGGAGTGGAAGGAAGCTAGACGAAGAAGGACTAAGGGGGTAGTGCGAAAAGTGGGCGGCGTGGCGGTTGAGATGCCAAGACGGTGATAAGGGGACCTATTTTATCACCTTGACTTAAGACCTCAACCAACATGCAAATTAGTGTGCACGCTGATAGCATTAGTATTCACACCTTAACATGAGCTTGGATGTGTGGAACCTCCCAGAAAGGTTTTACCCTACACTATTAAAAGTTATTAGTTTGACAAATTTGTCACGCATGGCTTAACCTTCTGACTTATTTTTTTTTTTCAAGGGATAACCAGATTTTAATTTAATCACTGAACGTTTTTGTCACATAATATGTTTAGGCATGCATAATTTCTATATGTAAGATCGCTGGATTTAGTTTAATATTAAAATTTCAACAGGGTTATCAATTTAAATATATATACGTTTACTATTTACCAAAATTTGGATTGCCTTTGGTTTGGTTTAAAAATGTAAAAAATAAAGTGCGTGGCCAGTTGCAGATATTTTATTATTGCTAGACGTGAAAATTTAAGTTATCACTTTTATAAAATATAACTTTTTCCTAATACTATTGTTTATGCTCGAGTTTTAAAAAATTATTACATTAGCTTATCAAACCAACTATAATTTTCCTTCATTTTTCCAAAAATTAATGGGAAAGAAGATATGATTACCCAGGACATACCCATTTAGAGGATTTAAATGTCTTGATAGTCAACCCATTGAGTTTTCGGAAAAATTCATTAGTTTAGTCATATCTGGTTTACCAGAAATTAACCAGTTTAGGTTTGAATCTTTGTCGTATGTACTGAGGTGGTTAACATTCTATGACTTCATTAAGTGGCAAAGTTTTCTTCTGGGCTCGTACATATAATTATTGTGTTTTTAACTATCATGGGCTGATCAGCAGAAAGCTAGCGTGTAGGTCATATTTTAGACTGTGGTCAAGTAGTTATGGTCTAAGACTATATAGTAGGATATTGGTAGGAAAAAAGACCTTTCAGAGAGTAATTCCTACCGTGAATGGAATATATGTCCTCTAATATGTCTTTGTGTAGGCAAATAAATATGTATAGTCTTAGAAGCCCCATTAGTGATGCAATTAGCAACGTTAGTAGCTTCTTATGCGTTACCATTATCCTGATAGTAATAGCCCTAAAATTGTCTATGAAATCTAATAACTTAAACAATTCTTTTAAAGAAAAAAAGAAAAATATTTTTAAATAACATTTTTCTTCACTACATAAACTATTTGATATATATAATTAAACACCCTAAATAATAAAACAATTTTTTGTTGTTGTTACATGAAAAATATCCTAGCACAATTATTTCAACTCGGAGATACGGACTTCCGCAAGTCTATTTACGCTAAAGTAGATGAATGTAGCCAATAAACGACCCCAAATTTGTATTATTTATACCTTTTTCACTTCAAGCAGTAATTTTAACTATTTTTAATAGTCACTTATCATTTTAACTATCATAATATAATAATAATCATGCTTACCATTAATATAAAATGTTTATAGTATCAATTCATCTCTTACCAACATTTTGTTTTCATAAAGTTTCAGATCATAAGGTTGTAGTAATACTATATAATAAAGGGAATTCACACGTATACTGAAATTTAAAGCAGTACAGTGAGTACGCACCTCTTAGAGGTGCTGCTGTTCACACACTCGCGGAAAGTTAGGAATATCTTTTTATCCATGATGCATTGAAACATCAAACTTGAAAACATATATATTACAATCAGTGCAAGTTACTGTATTTAAATAAAATTATGTGTTCTACTTACTGCCTGAGTTTGATTTGGTCATCGATTAAACCTTTGGCTTTAAATAAACTGTCGTTCTTAAATCATCACTTTTGATCCTCGTCAGAATGTGCTGTGTTTATAAATAACGCATATTTGAATGTTTGCGCAGTCGCTGTTTGGGTCTTCTTGGCCGGTTTTCTGTAGAAGCATAGGAAAAGTTGAAATTATCTCTGCTCGAGCAGTGCAGGCAACGCTAGCCACACTGACTTGTCGCGATTGGATTAGCGCTGTCACGTGGCTAAATATCAGCACTGGTCTCGTTTTACAGCGAACGTGTGAATCCCCAGTAAGACGGAAGGAAGACCACGGTCTAATATTCAATGGTCTAACTACTATTTTAGTTACAGTGATTTGTTGGTAGTAGGATGGCATACTGTTTTGGTTTGTGTGTGTGGCTCGTGTTAATTTGAATAATTGTAGGTGTGAAGTCCTTATTTATGAGTTTTCTTGGGAAAGATAAACTTCAGTTATATTTTCTGATTAGTACGGTATTAGTAAATTTATCTTCAAAGTTGTGTTCTATTTTTAATTAAAATAAAGTGATAAACAACTTTAGAGCATCAAGTCAGACAGATCAACCGTTGCTAAAAATCTGATCTCGCAAGCCTTGGTGCTGGAGAGTTTAGGAGGCCTTGCAAAATAAATAAATTGATTTTTTTCTCATCACCAGTATCATGGAGGCCGTGACAAGATCTTTAGTGGAAGATATCAATTAGATGCGTGGTAAGGAAATTTATAAATTGAAACGGGTATTTGCTACAGATAAAGAGGATCTAGAACAGGGGCTTCCAACATGTAAGGGCTCGAGGACCAAAGTGGAAATCTTAGGCATGATTTCGGGCCGCACTTTATTAATAAGCCAATTTACGTATAATTCTGCAAATAGAACAGAGTTACCAGTATTAAATAACATACATAGTTTAATTGAAACAAAGGTTTAATAATTTTAATGTCTTAAAACACTATTTTACAATTGCATAAAAGAGTTAAATTAAAAATAAATAAAAACTATTATACCCAAAACCATTGAATTTCAAAGATCAACAAAAATATCAGTTTATTTGTCTTAATATTTGAAAAGTGACAAAAAGTAACTAATCTAAAGTAAAACTGAAATTAATAATGCAGTCAAAATAAAACTTAAAAACGGACAATTTAGTGGGAGTACTGTGGTCGATCAGCTGCATCTACCAATCAACGAATGTACACCTCCAGCTCTGTTGTTGCTAATCTCAAAAGACGCAGCAAGTAAGAATCTTCAAGTTGACTTCTGTACTGATTTTTAATGAATTTCATAGAAGAAAAAACACTTTCACATATGTACGTGCTCCCAAACATTGAAGTAATTTTTAGTTTAATTGTCTTAAGTTTGGGTAGTTTTCGATAGATAGCAGTTTAAAAAAAGGTGATCCCTTTTCTTGTTTGGTCTGTAGGAACGTATCAGCTTGTAGATCACACGGCTAAAGTTGTAGGTGTGGTTATTGTTCCTCGATTGTAGTACCAAGAGGATTCAAATAAAGCTGTACATTGGTTTTTCAGTGTTTCAGTTTCCTTGAATTTCTTCAATGATATCTTGAATGTGTGAACTGAGATATGAAAAATCTATAGTTTCCTGGTCTTTCTCCGCCACCAATTGTGGACAGAAAGGGAAATGTCAATTCATGGTTTTCCAAAGAAAGTTTGAAAATGTTTAACTTGTTTCGAAATCCATTTACAAATCCCACCATATCTTATACGACCTTGTTTCTTCCTCGAAGACTCAGGTTCAAGGTGTTAAGGTGATCTGTCATGTCTGTTAGGAAAGCTAATTGCTTTCAAAATTTTGGGCTTTACATTTCTTCTTCTAGTTCTGTGATATCAGACGAGACAAAACTATTAAGGAATTCAGGGATTTCCTTGCGAATAGCAAAAAAACCGTTCAAGGTACTTTCCTGCACTCGGCCACTTTACATGGTTTTACAGCAGCAAGTCTCCATATTCTGCCTCAATTTCCAGCAAAAACTGCTTTAGTTGCCTATGCCAAAGCCCTCAATTTCCACCTCTTAACATATTGATAATTTTAACCACAACTTTAAAATCTTCAGTTTTCTTCATTGATTTCCCACATAACGCTCCCTGGTGAATAAGACAGTGGATCATAGGACACGTTACGCCATTTTATTTTAGCAATCCCGTCAGACCTGTCTTCTCCCCTGTCATTACTGGCGCTCCATCTGCAACCGTTTACTGAAGCCTCCAACTTTGTCGATAGTTTTTTTTAAAGCATAATAAATGTACCTCCCTCTTGTTGTTCCTTGAAGAAAGTAGACATAAAATAGCTCCTATTTACTGCTGAAATCTTCGAAGGTGGTGCTGACATCTGACTGGTCAGTGCTTTCATCAAGGCATAGCGAGAAATCCATGATTTCTTTAACCAATCTAATCAGCGATTTTTCTACTTCTTCTCCCACATCAATGGCCCTTCTCTGTAGAGTTTGTTTGGAAAGTGGCACTGATTCAAATTTCTCAGCCATTTTAGCATCTTCAAAAGTCTTTGCCATTTCCATAGCACATATTTTAACCAGACTGCCTTTAGGGAGTTTTTTTTTCTCCTTTGCCAGTTCAAGCGACACTGCGTAGGAGGCGCACAGAGAAGATGACCGATGTTGTAAGACTTTAATAAACATACCTGTTTGCAGTTTTAATTTCTTTTTGAAGTCTGCAACCAGGGCGTGTCGAGCTTCTTCCTTGTATGTAGCATACTTGTTCTCATGTATTGTTGAGTAGTGTCGTTTAACATTGTACTCTTTTGGTACAGACACTATTTGCATGCATACCAAACACTGAAGTTTCCCCACTGTTGTTAGTAATTAAATAGTCATTCTTCCAGCTTTCCTTGTAAATTCTGTTTTTCATTTTCAATTTTGGCGTTTCTTTGAGTTTCCGCCCATTTTTATTCGCATTAAAGTCGCAAGCAACGGTACACTTAACACTCAACACAAAATAAAACCTTCAAAATATACAGTAACTTGTGAAACTTCACTATACGTCGAGCAAGTGCCACTGAGCCTGAGTGGAGGCGGGAGGAGTAGCCAGTAAGCCTTACCGGGCGAGTCTATTGCTACGGGAGTGAGGGGGAGAGTGGTCAGTGTAGGGGCTCCACCACTCTTGCTAGGTCCTGCGCTGTGCGATGCGGTGCGCAACTAGTAGAACAGCTGACTATTAATTCTTTATCAACTTCATTTGTTCATTTTTTCCGTATGAATATTAATACATTTTTTGAACGAGCTATGAAATATTTTTCTTAACTTTTCTTGATATTAAAAAAAATAATCTTAAAATTATTTCGTGGTCCGCAAAAAGTGGTCTCAAGGGCCGCGGGTCACCAGTTGGAAACCTCTGTTCTAGAACAATACCATAGGCATAAAAAGAAATACAGATTTGTTATCTTGACTCTTAAGTATAATAATGATACTAATGGTATTATGTAAAACTGCATTTCATCATACACAGCAAGAAAAAAAAAGTTGAGTTGGGGTTTCATATGAAGAACGAATTTTAGAAGTTCTGTTTGAGGCTGTATTGTTACGGATGTACTTGTCAAACCTTTTTATATTTATGTGTTTTTTTTAGGGGATAGTAAATACTTCGCACCTGGGCACTATGTAGTTGTTTAATGTAAATCAAAAGTTCAAAAACAATTTTATACTCTTATTCGAGAAAATAATATTCCAGTTAACACTCAAGGGGGGGGGAAAGGAATTAAAAATCAATACAAAAGGTCGTAAATGATTACTATCTGAGCTTTAAAACTTATTCAGCGAAAACTCTTGAAACGAAACAAGTAGTGAGAGCCCTTTTAGATTAAGATGCTAACAAAATTACTAAACAAAAGTCCTCCCGCCCTTGCCCTACCTTCTCCCTTACTCTTACCCCTACCCTTTCCGCACCACCCATGATGTTGCCTCTTCTGAAAACACCCTCACCTCTTCACCCCTCCCCGGCCGCCCTTCAACACCCTCTTTACTTCATATCTCTGGATGTACGTGCTAATTATCCACCCCTCAAACCACCCCTACCTTTTATCCTTCTCACAGCACAGAACTTGGTTATTAAGAGGAGCACGGTTTCGCGTTAAATTTGGCAACATCTGCACCTTTTAGAGGCTAGAAAGCTCCCAACTACCCGCTCTTCCCAGCCCTCATTCGTCTATTAAGTTGTATACACATCTAGGTTGTT
>CABFOV010000249.1:228833-243462 GCA_902141375.1 Timema poppense
ACATTAGCGTAAGTGCGTATAACCCGAACGGGTAGTAAGACGCGGTGCTAATAATAATATAAGGCTGAATATAGATCTATCTGGAAATGAAAACCCAGTTACAGAAGAGCTGGAGAACTGAAATCTGGTAATAAGTTATGTTGACTATCCATATAACTAGAAAAACATTTAAAAAAAAATCAAAATGGTAAACGGGAGATAAATTAGAAAAGACAACTTTTTAGATTAGGTAAAATAATTAGAATTTGGCAGGAAGGTAAGAGACTAATTCAAATTATCATAGAAATTTGACAGTCTCAAAGCCATTTTACGCTGGGATCCGTGGTGTCCGCGTTATGGATGCTTTCAGATCACTCTCCGAGCGATCGGCAGTTGCGTCCGCGTGGACGTTTATTGCTGAGCATGCGCAGTGGCGTTTTGAAGAGCACGTAGTAACCTATACTACACTACACTACAGTATAGCAAATTAAGTTTGTAGGCATAAAAAATGTCCATGCATGATTGGTTGCAGGGTGAAATGGCCTTTACATTTAATTATGGAACTCTAGGAAAGAGGAGAGGGTTATAATCGGAAACATAGCTAATAATTCTGAAATGTAGGTGTTGACATACTTATATTTCAAAATAAATTTCCAGTAAATAGAAAGGCATTCTCTTCAAAGTTTCTAAAAGTACAAAACACCCCTATTATATATAGTAAATTATTGAAATTTGTTGTTAAGTGTTAAGGGGAAAAAAACATATTCCAGAACAGTTTGTACATTTAAAATTTGAACTGGGCTATGGGAAATGGTAAGGTTGGAAATTTACAAAACTACATTTATTTATTCCAATCAATGTGATAAAAAAAAGGAATTTGGGAAGATGATAAAGAGAACACCCCAGAATAAAAATAATAAATTTAAAACTTGAAATTAAAAATGGGAGGGATGGTGGTGGTGAAATGGTAAAAGAAATTACAAAATTTATAAAAAAACACTATCATTCATTATGGTAGAAAGAAAATTCACAAATAACTATAAAATTATTATATAAAAAATAAAATAAAATCAAGATGTTAAAGGAGAGTTAGGAATTTATAAACTAATAGAAACAACCTTTCTGAATGGGTTATAAAATGAGAATACTTTCAAGCAATTAAGATGACCGTCCTAAATGGTCAGAAATAAACAAAACATAGTGAACATTTTAAACTTATATAATGGCTTTATAAAACGGTGGTTAGGAGGTTGGGGGGAGGTAGGGGTTCCTCACAATTAATTTAGCGATATAACTTTTTTTATATTGAGAGACAATAATTAAAACCTGGCTTGTACACCCTTAAGCAAAGTAGGTTAGGTGCATATGATTGAACAAATTTTGGTTGTTCATTTAAAATTACTTTGCTAGTTAATAAGAAACCTAAAATACAACCCAACTGCCAATTGGAGAAACTACCCTTAGTACACCTGGTTGAGGTTTGAACCTTGATCTCCCCGTCATGGTTAGTTGAGTCTACTGGCAGAGTAGCGCGTTAAACCACGTGGCCACCGAAGCGGGTAGTTTTTAATTTAAATACAACCTGAATACTTGTACGTGCTGACAAAATGTTAGTATCTGGTCTTGTTGGCTTGTTGAAGGTGGAGGTCTGTACGCTAATTTGGCTAAGTTAACTGGTTTTCACCTCCTTTCACTTCGCAAATGCACATGCATAGTTATTTACTATACAATTCTCAACCCTATTTTATTATATCAGTTAAAAAGTTTGTTCCGTTGGCAGGGAGCCATAATAATGGATAAGCATAAATTACATACAATCTTAAGTGATTCATTTTTAAAATCACGTCTCTTAGAATAAAAAAAAACTAGGTATAGAAATTACATTTTCAAGTAAATATTATGACACATCACATCGGCTCATTTTGCTCCACATAGCCTTGGAAAGGTTTCCCTATTTGAATTTTAAGCCGTTTTTTCCCCGATCTCCATACAAAATAATGTACATACATATGAGCCGATATTTGAGATACAGACATCAACCTTTAGAGCTTTCATATTAACTATCAAGTTGTAGAAAAATATAAAAAAACTATATTATTAAATAGAACTAAAATTTAGGTCTATTCCTGTCTTAAGGATATTTTGAAAATTTGAAAAATATGGTTAAGGATCCTCAAAATTGTAATTTTTTTTAGTGTATTTTCTTTTTAATTTTATTTTACACAACGTCCTACCATCCATCCGACCACATATTTGTATTTACACTAATTATGTATTATAAAGATAAATTTACTAAAGTTCAAATTTTATTTATTTTGATTTGATTTTATTACTTTATAGGAGCTAAAGTGTATAGTACCTAATTTTGTTTTAAATCTTAAAGAATCTAAAATAAAATAAAGGCTTTTTAGAGATGGTAAATTTAGAAATTGTAATAAAATAGTTTTTATAACTGCTCACGTAATTGTTGATTTAGTTACCACTATATATATTCCAGCCCAAGAAACTTGAATTCGATTTGTGCTTAATGCTTTTCTCTTATATCAACGATTTTTCATTATCGTTTCCAGGCAAATACTGGTGCTTTCACTCATAGCTCTCCCTCAAAATCCTGAGCTATGCGTCTTGGGCAGCCCTAATTGGCAATGATACGTCTGGCATATAGGCATATAGAACAAACTTGTCGTTCTACTTTTACCGCAAGGTGTCACCATCGGCAAACAAACAAGGATACGCTCTTTTGGTAATAAAATAATAAAACTTATTTCAGGCCATTATATACAGCTTTCTTATTAGATTGTTTCACACAATATACATAGTATTTTGAAAGTAATACTATTTGATAAAACCATACATAACATGAATTAATTTGGAAGCTCGGCTTAGAAAAAAAAAAATACTCGTCTATATTAGCGATATTGTTTGACGAGCCGAAATAATTTTAAATAGAATTTTTATAAATATTACGGTAGTAACGGTATGTCGTAAATTATTAGTGATATAAATTCACCATAGCCAGCTCTAAACAAAGAAATAGGGTATTTTACAATATTGCACAAATAATATTTCAGTTAAATTAATAGACTAAAGCACAGCAATTTGAGAAAGAACCTTTATTAATTTGAGAAAAGAATAGTATTAAAAATAAAATCCTTTTATATTTAACGATAAATTAAAATATATTGAGTTATATTCAACATCGTCAATACATAATGTCTTGAATGCTATGCTGATTTAGATATCAAATCGAGGTCGTTGATTGAAATCCAAGAGGCATTTGAATTTCTCCATCATAACATGTTGTGAGGATGAGTGATTGGTATTTAATTTAAAAAAATTTTTTGTAATAATATGTTAAAGAAAACTTATAAAAAATAATCCTGAAACTTTATTTTATTAAATTACGTTAAACTAAATTTAAATTTGAAATTTTTAACTTATTCGAAAAAAAAAGAAACATTTACAATAGAAGTCAATCTGGTGTTAAACAAAGCAAAAAAAAAAACGACATTCTGTTTAAAAATTAATTATGTCAAGGATTTTCTACGTTAAGAAACCATTACTAAATTATATTTGTACGTTTATAAAAAATGTTTGTGTATGTAATTGATGTAAAAAATCATGTTTAGCCCATTAGTACGCAGACCCTTAAATATATATTTATTTTTAATGATTAATAAATACATGTTCTGGCAGAGCCGACGAGAGATATTCCACTCTCTTCTAACAGTTTAATATTTGGCCGCTAGAGTCACTCTTTAACGTAGAAGACTTTAAAAATAGAGTTCACTGCTCTACCGCTAGGCTGTCTTCATTGGCGAAGCTTCTGAAATGCGGTTCTCCTTACATTCAATAGAGCCTGCTCTGTTCTCGACACACAAAGTCGATAGTTTATCAACTGAATAATTAAAGATTAGCGAACGTTTAAGTAATTGGTAACATATTTTTTATTTACATGAAAAAATATTGTTATCAAAATCATTCCTTTAAATATCTGTATTAATTCTATTAATAAGTAAAAACTTGAAAGTGTGTTAATTTATATGCATAGCTTTTATTTTAAATAAAATACTTGACAATTTTAACTTACATAAAATATAAAAACTTGTATTTGATGCCTATACAAATTATTTAATCCTTTTTATTAATTAATGTTATATTTTGGCTATTGATGGAAATCTTTTCAAAAATTATATAACTGTGAACATTTTTTTTTAAACTATAGTTTAATTTCAAATAATAAAAAGATAGCTGATTATATAAAGGTGTATCTCGATTGAACACATCTCTTTAATAGATGGCAAAAATTATAAAATATAGAGCTTAGGCACTCGTGGTGAATTAGTGGGGATGAAAATACAAGTAATTTCAACATATGAGTATGTCTTGTGATAAACATAAAACACCTAAAAAATTATTAGGTCGACAAAAGATTTGAGGGTCGCATGGGGTAAAAACCTCGCTTAAAATAAACCAGTGGGTTTGAACTTTATCTTATATTTGCTTACACCCCAACCCCATTTGAAAATACTTGTTTAAAGCACGCCAAGAGCTTTTTGTTTTTTGTCAAATCGATTAATTAATTGAAACCCTCTATTCTAGTCAAACTAGTGCTTTGTTATTTGAATAGTTACTTTATTTTAAGATAAAATTTGTTGTTTTGATTAAAAGTACTTACAGAATTAAATTTTTTTTAAATTGGGCCATAAAAATAAGTATATATTTCATATTATAAAGTATTATATGACTAATTTAAAATTAGTTATCTCAAAAATTGGATAGTTAATGCCCAACATGAGTTCCAATTAAATTCCTATTTAAATCGATGGTAAAAATATTTAATTCGAAATTTAGAAAGAAATATTTGAATAATTCAAAGCAAATACATTGTTAATTTTTACTTTCTCGCTATCTTACAGGGAGAGAAAGTCTTGATATAGTCAAAAAAATCGAACTCGAGATTTTGATGACCCCCTTGAATCCGAAAAAGTGGTTTTTGAATTTTCATCTGTCTGTCTATCTCTGTTTGTTTGTACCTCCATCTAGAGCCTAAACTATTTTACCGATTGGTCTAAAACTTGATATCTAGGGTTTTCATAGGGTTACCCCGAGGCATTTTTGGAACTGAATATCTAACCCTAAAATTAAGGGTAGCTTACTGAAGGGCAAACTTAGAGCCAATTTTGAGATAATTGATTTTTTCTAACGATTTTGATTAAATTTCATTTATAAACATTGAAAAATATTTTAAACAAAATGGGTACTCTCAATATTTTGGCAAAATGACTTGAAGGGCTCCGGTCTGGTGTGTAAATTATCTTTATTTATAATATATCCTAAACTAATTGAGATATGAAATTACTTATCATGACATGTGTAGATATATTTATATTACAAAAATTTGATAGGAAACATATATTTATAAAACCAACCACTTTCAAGTTATACGCAAATATATATATATACTTTTTTAAGACTAAAGGTAAAGTATTGCGATCGTAAAAAATATCTAATCTGAAATGTTGATGGATGTCGACGTCTCATGACCCCCCGAAACCTAAAAAGTGGTCTTTTCAATGCCGTCTGTCTGTGTGACTGTTTAAACCTAAAATTAATAGTAGTTTAGTAAAGGACGAAAAAGAAAAATAATTTTTCTCAAAATCGGCTTTAACGATATTGATTAAAATTCGTATCTAAGCGTTGATTAAGATTATAAATAAACAAGCTATTTTCATTTTTCCATGAAAATGAATGCTAGGGTACTTTACAGATGTGAAAATTTACGTATATCCGTAACTATTTGAGGTACTAAATAACTTATCATTGCAAAATTGTAGTACTATTAAAAATAAAAATATTTTATATAAAATGTATATTTATATATCCAACAGTTTCTGAGATTTTGGCAAATATACTAATACAATTTTGTGAGCTTTATTTGTAAAGAGATAATAATTAAGTTTTAACGTAATAATCCTCCAATGCCATAGAGTAATTAAATAATATAAAAGTCTAAACGTTTATGTGGTTTTTTACTTAAATCTCTTAGTAGAAATATTTGTATAACAATGATCTATATCCATTTTAGACTCAAAAGTCAATATTTAAATTTTTTGTTGGTGTATATTTATAAATGAGGAGTTTAATAGCAATGTGATAACCTGAAGATTTGCAACACCTAATAAAATGTCGAAAATTTTAACCGGAAGTTGAAATTTTAATACGAAGTGTTGACCCTTGTTGACCAAACATTGATCTTTTTTAATGGTCAAACATACAAATGAGGGCATTAACTCTATAAAAATAAAACTATAAAATTTAAAATGGACTAAAAAATGTTGTGCATAGGTAAAGTACAACTTATACTTGGGTTTGCTAGTGTATATTATTTCGTTTCACATTTATTAAGAGTTTTGAGTAAATATTTTGAAATAATTTTTGAACAATAGAGCGAGAAAGTCCGTGCGGGGTTCCGTACCATTTATTTGAATCTGTAATAATTTTAAACCTAGCTTAACGATTTATATTAAACCACCCCATAAGCTGGGATGTTAAATAAAGTTAGCCTTTTGACATAATAGTAAATGAGAAGGCGGTGAACTATGAACCGGAGGCGAGCGGATTTCCTAATATAGGGGTTGAGTTAACTCGCCTTTGTCATATTTAGGTCTGTAATTTTCTAATGTTAATATTTCCAAGGTTTTAATTTTTGTGTTAAAGTATTTGTTGTGTATCTTTGTTCTATGTAGCATATGTAAAATATATGTGATTACATGTAGAATACATTTGAGGTTATTGCTTTATTTTGAATCAGCTGCTTAAGACACGTGTGGTTGGTTCGAATATAGGATATTTCAAGTTTTCTTTAGATTATCCTTGGACTTTGAATTAAAAATGTTCTTCTTTATATTATATGTATACTGAACCAAGACTTACAACCAAATCTGCGAGGTGAAATTTTGTAACAAAAAATTCACCTCAAAATTAACTGTAAAATATCACAAATATATTAAAATGCTATCAATGTTGGCCAAAGATATATGTTTAAATTTATAAACTGTTCTTCCGACCAAATTTGGACTTAGTAATTATTGGCATACCTAAGACCCCTTTTATCGATTTATTGAAGTATCCACCTCACAGCCTATTAAAAGAGATATTAGATTTTATTCATCGCTACGTATTGCTTCTCATACGAATATATTACAATTAATGTGATGAGTTAGGGGTGAGGAAGGAATCATTTTAGAGGTTATCTACACGAATAAAATTTGCGATGAAGGAGAGGGAGGAATCGTCTTCCGCAGAACCAACAGGGGTGCAAGGCCCTATTTCTCCGTCTTCAGCAGGCCCATCTAATACAAGAGTGACACCTTAGACCATTCAGCCACTGAATATGGTCAGGGATATTAGATAAATTTACGTTGGAACCACAAAACCTATCGGAGTCTTTTTACATTTTCCCCTTGGTAACACTGAAATTGGTATGATACAAAATGTATTTTCGTTTTAAACTAATAATTTCTATATTTCTTTTGGTGAATTAATTCTACTTGTTTTAAAACTATTGTTTTTTTTAAAGTATGATACAAAAAAAACCCACCACAAAATGAAGTTTCTGGTTCGATCCTTATTATCTGCCTACGTAAGGTTTTATCCGGCTGATGAGCGTCATTATTTAAGTAAGGTTATTAATATGATTTGTAACAAAATTAGTTTAATAACATTAAAGTGAGCCTGAATATGTGCCTTGCCAAAGTTGTTTGAAAATGTGGTATATCCACTTGGAATCGGCTTCTAATACTTTAACGAGAATTTCATGTCAATTCTGACAAGTTAATGAGGCCTCTTTAAAAAAAATAGCGGTTAGAATAAACAACCAACCTCAGTAATGAAAGCAACTAACTGCACCTTGGTCTGAAGACTAATAAATCTACTCGGTGCAGTCACTTTATTGATTAATTTAGTGCTAAGGTTCAATATAATTGAAATACCGATAGAGGTAATCGGTTAGCAGTCAGAAAGGGGAGTGAAGGGTAAAGGATAGCTTGTCATTTGTGTGTTAGACTGGATTTCTGGTGACTGGTAGATCGGGGTTCAATCCCCGTTTGGTCTTTAAGAGGGTTTAAAAATAATTATTTCCTACATTTCTTTAATCGAAATTCAATTTTATTTCCTCTAAATTCCAATCTTACTAAAACCTATTCGACTAGCGTTATTAATGTGTACTTAAAACACTAACGGGTACTAAGGTATAAGATTTAACCAAAAGCAATATATATATATATGCATGCTATTATTATTATTATTATTATTATTATTATTATTATTAGCACAGTATCTTACTACCCGTTCGGTTTGTACGCACTTACGATAAAGTAGAATGGTAGGGTGATAGTGAAATGAAATGGAGGACTACAGTTTAACGTGAGAACCGAACTACGGTGGAGGCCTGGCACTCCAAACATTCACAAGTTGTGATTCTATGGATGTTACTGCTAAAGTGTAAGCGTCGAAGTAATAGGGCTAGTTTCAGAGTCAGATTGAGTACGACTCACTTTGGTAGCCGCATGGTCTAACGCGCTACTCTCACATTAGATTAGACTACCAACGGCAGGGAGATCGAGGTTTGAATCTCGGTCGGGTGGTTATCCAAATTGGTTTTCCACCCTCTCTACACGCAAATGCAGGTACACCTCCTTTAAATATAGCCATCCCAATCCCTAAAACCATTAGCGTAAATAGTACATAAGCGTATAACCCTAACGGTTAGTAAGAAAAAGAAAAAGAAAAAGAAAGATAAGTACGCCTCAATTGTAGCACATTACTAAATACAAGACACCTACCTACCCTTAGATATGTGTGGAATGCCAGGCCTACACCGTGGTTCGGATCCCACGTTAAACCGTAAGTCCTTCAGTTCATCTCACAATCACCCTACCATTACACGTTAGCGTAAGTGCGTACAACCCGAACGGGTAGTAATACGTGTTGATGATAATAATAATAATAATAACACACTAAAATGGAATGAACTAGTTTGTGAAATTGACCCATTACATTATATTCTCGGTATGTGTCATCCTGTTTTTTGTATAGCGCCGAACTTGAGCCGTAATAAGTCTTAACTATGAAATTGACCCGTAGGGTTCAGTTAGTATCGCAGATGTAACACGTATTAAAGTTAGGTAACTGAATGAGAGTTCTGTTTACATCAGTGGAGGAATATTTTAAATACGGGCCATCAAAGTTTTTCACAATCATTAGCAGCAAATGGTAACATAAGTAATCACTAATTTACCTAATAATCTAATATTAAATAGTTGTGAATTTTTAGCAATACTCACAAATCTATCTACCTATCTAGTAAAACTGCGCTATATAAAATTCTGTTTTATGCTCGTCCCGATAATTTGTAAGCTTTCGACTAGTGATAGACTTATGGTCAGTTACAGAGATGCTTGAAGTTCTACTCTTGGATAAATGGGAAAGAAAAGGGGCCTCTGAAGATTATATTTAATATTTATCACTGGTTTTTCTCCATGTCTTATGTATATTGATGCTATATTATTAATCTTACCAAGCGATTCTCCACATCCAATACACTTAAACAATGTTAACCTGAACTCTAAGACTGCAAACCAAGGTTCAGGGTTTTTACTTCACCATTGACTCCATGATGTTTCTATCATCATGGCTTAGAGAATCGTTAGTTACCTCAACATCTCCATTTGACCCTTTAAGAGCCCGTCTCACCCCCTGGATAGCACCTATTTTAAGTAGATAATAAAGCTCCTACCAGACGTATAGTGGTGCGGATTCCTCTATTCTACTTTAAAAAAAAATTATTAGCTCCACGTCTTACTACCCATTCGGGCTATTAGCACTTACGCTAACAGTGCGGATTCCTCTATTCTACTTTAAAAAAAAATTATTAGCACCACGTCTTACTACCCATTCGGGCTATTAGCACTTACGCTAACGTGTAATGTTAGGGTGATTGTGAGATGAAAAAGAGGACCTACAGTTTAACGTGGGATCCGAACCACGGTGGAGGCCTGATATTCCACACATTCACAAGTTGTGATTATTACACGTCTTGTCAAGAAGTGAAGGATGGGTTTGGTAATCAGATAAATCTGTGCTGGGACCAAGGATTGAACCTTAGACCTTCAGCACAAAGTCTGGCACCTTACTCCTAGATCACCAGGTCACCGATTTTAAAAACCAGTGACGCAATTTTATAATATTTTTTTTAAAAAATACCAAAGTTTAAAAAAAATTATTTTATAAAAAAGATACTAGTTAGTAAAGTGAACTCAAATTAGATTTTTGCCAAGTGAATAAAGGGGGAAATAACGCATTTTTTTTTTACAGTTTTATAGTTCTAGCGTTAGCTTGTATCTAATNCAGTTTTATAGTTCTAGCGTTAGCTTGTATCTAATCTACCAGCTAATCTACTGTGATATGGGCTCTTTTAAGTCCCTACAACAAAGTCCCTGCTTACCGAATCTTTATTTAACATCCAACATCGTGAAATTAATGCTCTGTAAACAAAATACAGTTCTGTTTAACCTCGATAATGTATGATAGCCATGAGTGGATGGAAGCTCGGCAGTATATCACTGTTAAAATGTCGCCAACACACATTAGACCCGGGATGAAATTTTGCAAAATTCTTACATCCATCTTGACAAAAGAACCATACTTTCAAATTTGAAAAATGACATCCTGGAACGGAAATTGATTTCAGGACACTTGCCAATCTCAAAATATACAAATAAAATACTCGATGCAACTATATGCGTATCAATTGGTCATTTTGATCTCCTAAACTTGTTTTTTCATATATAATTAATTATTCAAGGAATAGCTTTATCCATATCATATTATACATGAGCATTGAATGTCTTGATAGACTGAGAAAATCATCCTGGTGAATGATATATATATATAAAATATATAAATGAGAGAGAAAGAGACAGAGAGAGACAGAGAAAGAGACGGAAAGAAACAGAGAGATAAGGAAAGAGAGACAGAGAGAAATAGAGAGAGACAGAGAGAAGGAGAGAGAGACAAAGAGAAGGAGAGAGAGACAGAGAGAAGGAGAGAGAGACAGAGAGAAGGAGAGAGAGACAGAGAGAAGGGGAGAGAGACAGAGAGAAGGAGAGAGACAAAGAGAAGGAGAGAGAGACAAACTGAAGGAGAGAGAGACAAACTGAAGGAGAGAGAGACAAACTGAAGGAGAGAGAGACAAAGAGAAGGAGAGAGAGACAAAGAGAAGGAGAGAGAGACGGAGAGAGAGACACAGAGAGAGACATAGAGAGAGACACAGAGAGAGACACAGAGAGAGACACAGAGCGAGACACACAGACATACAAAGAGACACAGACAGAACGACAGAGATAGCTCGCTACGTATTACTACATGTTAAGGTATGGGCATATATATATATAGTAATTACTCTAATGGAGAAAGGATGAGGAACGCATCTATTTAGAGGTAATCCACACGGGTTTCCATGGAAGGGGCGTGGGAAACCATTTGGGAATAAAAAATAACCACCCTCAGTAGAACCGACCATGATTTAAACTCCACCTGGTCTTCAGAAGGCCAGTCTAGCACGAGAGTGACGCCTTTAACCATTAGATTATTGAGGTGGACGGGAAATATAGTAAGCTCTTGTAATACATCAAAATATGTGTATTACTTACCTAGGTATCTTTTGCTCATTATAAATTGAAGAAGCTACCTCTATAAATAGGTAAAGTTAGATTTAATAATATTAAAAATAACACAAATACTTTTTTACTAAGCACCCCGTCTTTCTACCCATTTGGTTGATACGATTAACTACATACTACGTTAATAGGCTAGGAATTAGGAAGGTTGAATTTAGAGGAAGTGAACCCACATTTGCTTGGGAGAGTATAAAACCATTTAGGAAAAACCAACCCCATTTCACCCGAACTGAGATTCAACACTTAATAACATTTAATCTAGAAAAAGTGTAGAAGATGTGTCACTCGAATGGTCTAAAAAATGCAAACTATAATTAATTGTTAGTTATATTTGATAATATTAAGCCGATTCAGCGCACACAATCAAAAGTATGGTAGATTCAAAATATGTAAATGTCTATCACTTAAGTTCAATGGGTTCTCATGTTCTAAAATAATTATTTTCAATAAATTTTGACAGAATAACTTTAAAAACATTCACTTTTAATAAAACAATTATATTTGTGGCATTTACTTTTTCATAAGAGGCCACTTTGTCTTTATATATTAAATTCTGTTTGGATTTTTTTTAAGAAGCTTGGGCACAATACATTCTAATTTAATTGAGAATGTCTTCCATATTACGATCATTTCGATAAATAACACACCTAAACTTAATAAGGAACCAGACATTAGAACGAAAAAGGCAACCTTTAAGTCAGATAACGTAAATACCATCTTCTCTGATACACGGCTTCCATGGTTAAACTTTCTTTGAGTTGCATTACTGATGGAATCCACCCTCCATTTTTCCATCCAACCAGCATCCATCATTCTAGCAATAATGTTCTTAAAGAGAGTAGTGAAAGGAGACCCTTTGCGAATAATGTAAGATTCAAAATATAGCCCTGGAGATTCTTTGCAAATATGAAAGTCTTCTCTTCCAGACGCCATTTTGGAGATGAAATACTCTGCCCTAATGTTACTGGTTGCTAACGCTACGTTCCTATGTATTGCCAAGTAGGCAAAAGGATCTTCAACAAGGTTTATTCTTCTACTCAGATGCATCATAGTTTCATCTTGTCCTTCATCATCAAAAATATTTAGCATTGATTGAAACTGCACTATGATTGGTATTTCTGAATGATCCAGTTGCTCTAAAGTGTTTATCTCACCGAAATATAGAATCAGGCTAAGTGATCTAACGAAACCTCCTTGGAACAAACTGATCATCACAAGGTTTACTATAAGACATGAAGTAATGAAGATCATAAGTACTACGAGAGATATACGTGATATGTTTTTAAAGGGCACCCCACAAAAAATATAGAGCATCTCCAAGAAATTTGAAAATATTTTCAATTTTTCGCCTGGTGTTTGAAAATAAGTCTTCTTCCTCAGAACATGCCAAAATACTGAAGAAACCACATAAAACGTCCAAAAGCACATCCATACTTCCTTTTTGAAACACATTAACAGCTTCATCCACACTGGAATTCTGCCAAATCTAGGGACAATCACCGCTACAGGAGAAACTCCAATAGGTCCTGCAAACTGTACTTTATCATCTCCATACCACTTAATATAGTAAGGACTAATGGCGATATCAGCTCTACCATGTACCACGTCACCTATGGTACCTACAAAGCTACCATTACTGAGTATGTGTCCAAAAGAAAAACCATCGGCCGAAGGCTTGACTAAAGGAGTGCAGTTTACCAGGACACACACAGTTTCTTGTACTAGACCAGATCTTCCTGAGAATTTCCAATAAGGATCATCTGGGTCTGAAGGAGCATACACTAAGGGACTTAATGTATCGTATGGAAACATGGAGAATCTAATGGGATATCCATACAAGTTGGTCAATAGCTTCTCGTTATGATTGAATACAGCCGAAACGTGATTTCTTGAAATAGATTCTATTGACCCTCTAACAAAGGGGTTGTAAAGAAACAATTCTTTAACTTGAGATTCAATTGTCCATCCTAAAATGTTTTCTATAATTACTATATCAAGAATACCATGTTTTTCCCAAAGTGATTGGAACATAAACTTGTGTTTGCTGTTAATGTCTGTATAGCTTGATAAGCCACCTTCGTAAGAGTGCTCTACTATATTTATTACATATTTTCCAAGAGAATTCCATATAGTCGAGTCCAATAAAGATATGTTCATGGCATTTATATAAGCATAATCATCAATAATAATTAGATACCCAATTTCGCAATCGTAAGAAAATTCACGAACTGCCCTATTTTTCGCTGGTGAACTCTTATAAAAATCGATTATATATATTGGAGTATTACATTTGTTATGAATATGTAAAAGTAAAAATGTATTCCTTTGATCTGATGAAAAATATTTATCTTGGCTAACAAATATAACCGAAATCAAAGGTTTGTACTGGAAGTACAAAATAAAGAAATGGCAAAACTCATTACTGAGTTTATACAAATTTTCTTCGTTAATTTGTATCAGTTTGGAAACTTGAGATGAAACTGATAGTTTCTCAAAGTTATTAGTAAAAAATATCACTAAACATATTGTAATGCAGGACCAGGACCACATAATTTCTCCCATGGTGGTTCATTTCTTCACTGATGACACTCTGATGGAATCACTTTAAAGAATATAGTCTAATGTGTATGTTTAAAATTTAGATTTAATTTAAAACCAGGTTTACTCAATTTATGTTTAGATAACACAAAGTTTTTATAATCTTGATTTATTTAACTGATTTATATGAACCTTATAGCAACACCACTTGTTCATAACTGAATTTTGAAAACACCTGACAATATCAACTGCACCACTGATTGATTTCTTGCGTGACACTACATGAGCCTGGGATGGAAAAATGTAGACCTGTCTAGTCATTGTTTGCAGTCAAATTACTAAGTAAATCTACTTTGCTGTATTAATAGTGT
>CABFOV010000250.1:0-30157 GCA_902141375.1 Timema poppense
TAAAAAAAAAAAGCTGAAAAATATATATAGCATTATTATTATTATTATTATTAAAACCGATTGAAATCCTGATTTTATTCATTACTAGGCTATATAATAATTTATTATAATTTTAAATGTTGCCTCATTGCTGTCTTTTTACAGAATTGGTTTTGCAGCCTTATTTTTATTTGGGATTTTATTAGATTTCTTATAAGAATTTGGTTTCTACACCGGCAGGGGATGTCATAATCAAGACCCGCCCTGGCCATCAAATGCCATTGCTGCGCCACTGCTAATAGGATCCAAGTGGTTTAGAGTCCACTACAGCTAAGGGGTCCATGTGTTGATTTTAGTTTTTATTAATTTAAAATTTGTAGAGCTGTGTTACTTCTTTGAGCTTGTGTTATTGTATCAATATAATATTAAAAACAATAAATAATGTTTACATTTTGGAATCTAGGTCACAGGCTCGAAATGGATTGTTGGTAATTTAAAAGTGTAGGTTCATATTTTTTACAGGGTGTATTGGGGGTCTTTGTGTTATTAACCGCTAACCACGTTAATACAATTCTGCTTACTTTAAAACATAAGCAAATCATATTTAAAATAACATTATTACACATACCCCCTCATGATATACTTTATTTGCTTTCTTCACTCTAATATCCAAGTTGATTGACATGTTTGAATAAAATAATATTATAAATTCACTATATTTGTTTAATATTCTATATTTTCTTACACCTCATTATATATACTTTTTTTAAAGTGAATTAATCATAATTCAGCGACTCAAGTATTCAATTATTTTAGTCAACAAAATAGTACAGCGGGTCACGGTAAACAAAACGATAGCTCGTGCTCATGCGCATTCTTTATTAATTTGAATAAGGAATAAATAAGTGGAATAATTTGAGACAAAGTCATATCTTACCACATATCAAGTTGGGGTGTGACGCATCGGAGATTAGAGCATGGATTGGAAAACATTGCATTATAATACTATGCTGTATTGGATTTCCTAATTTTCTGTTCAGTAAGCTTATCTCTGTATTCCCTTTTCTATATCTCTGGTTCAGTCTCTTATCTCGGGGTTCAGTGCCCGAACAAGACTACAATAAATGCACATGCGCATGAGTTACCACTCACATCTGTTTCTATTCACTATTTATATAGCCAACATTAATCACAAAAATCCTAGTAACATTATATACATATTATTATATAAAATTACATTGATTATATATTATAATACATTAAAAGTACTCTCTGAATATTTATACCGGCTATCATCTTCATTTTCAAACTGTAATATTAATTAGAATGGCGCTTTCAAAAGTTAAACAATTTCCAAGGAAAAATTCAATTTTAAGATAATCTTGCTACCACTCTTAGTAATACTTAGTGAGCTCTAAAAAGTTTTATATTGAATTATATTTGGACTTTTAAAATATAAATGTATAATATATTTGTATCTATTTGTGGTTACATTGCCTAAACCTAAGACAATAGTTGCATTATGATTGGATGTTATTACGTTGACTAATTGTTTTGACTAATGATATATTGCGTTTTTTCTAAATATTATGCTATCCGCCAGGAAAAAAAAAATTAGAATTATTTAATTTAAAATGGTTTCTTAGTTTTTGATATTTTATTAGATAATTTATCAACGTTGATTTTATTGTTTCAATATAATTACCTTTAACATCTCTGTAAATCATGTTTGGCTTTCAATTTTTTAGCAATATCCTCAAAATTTACAGGCGAACAACAACTAGTGGTGTTCAAAATATTAAAGATGTTTTATGTAGTGGAGGGCTGGTTGCTTTGGTCGCGTCTCTCATTATATGGGTGGCAATATTTTTGTATGTAGCATTTTATTACACTTACATGCCATCAACGTCACATATACGTCCAGTTCATTTGCAATTTAAGTGAGTATCCCACCAACACTTAGACCTGCTTAATAATACCACTTCTTCAAAATTAAAATTAATTGTATTACAATCAGTAGTGTAGACAGGATTATGAAAGGGTGGTGGGGGGGTTGCCCCCCAACTACCATAGGATTTTTTTATTATTATTATATACACCTATAAGCTTTTTTGGATGGTTTTTAATTGGTATTTGTTAACTTGATCATTTATATATTTACAATTAGGCTATAAAAGCGATAATCTAAAATTACTGATTATTTATAATAGGTTTTTGTAAATTTCTAGCCTCTTTACAACTCCTCAATGGAATGAGGTGTGAAACTAGGCAATTTGGAATGTGCCACAATCTTCAGGACTTAGGCCACTTCTTAGTCTGCAAGGGCATCAATTAGGACTAGACCTATAGACTAGGGAGGATCAACACTAGAATGTGTCGCTTGATATTTATTTTGCTCACAATATTTAACTGGTCATACTCCCCCTATTTTATTTTCTCTTCTGATCCGTGTATATCTCTGGGCATCACCAAACTATGGAAAGCGGGAGGGGTGCTCAAACCCCCCTGTGGGTCCGCTTCTGATTACAACTATGGGGAAATAGAGGTTTGATCCCGGTTGGGTGTACTGATTGAGGCTTTTTACTAAATGGTTTTCCATTCTTCCTACTCACAAATGTGGTTACACTTCCTCTGAATTCAACCTTCCTATCCTTAACACATTTGAGTAATTATTACAGGCGTACAACCCAAACATGTACAAACTGTGCTAAAAAATTGTATTTAATTTTTAATTTTGATAGCCAATGAATGGCCTGAGCTAGAGTTGTATGTGCCAGTGTAATTGAATCCTGACAGAGTACACTGCCTTTTCACAAAACTAATTTTTAACTATATTTCCAGGAAAATGATGAGAGAGACAATACAAAATACTGTGCTTTAAACATTATGAATAATATTAAGTTCCAATGGCTTATAACACGTGTCGGAGGGGGTAAACCATATTTATAATAAGTAGGCCTACAATTACTTTTTTCCTCCCCCCTGTGGACCGTAATGCATATTTTGCAATGTGTTACCTAATCAAGCATTTGGCAAGCCTTACATACTCAGCACAATTTCATCTTGGATTTTTTTTAAATATAGGCCAACCTTACAAGAGATCATATAAAATTATTTTCTTTGTTTAGCTTCAATATAATACATGGGCTTATATTATTCAACTAATCAAACGATTGAAACATAACTCACTACGCCTAAAATAACAAAATAAGCATGATATAACTTTTATTTACAAACTTGTTTGCTTACCCATGATTATTTGTGTTATATCTTTTCCTAAATTATTATTTTTTATTTAATTAATCCTAAGCTTATTTGAAACTTTAATTGAATAAGTCATATGAAAAGTTACAGTCGGTAAATTGGGTAAGAACCATAATATAATATTTGTATTGTAAATTATGGGAATTTTGAAACTTAGATATAATATGTATCAAATATTATTTTTAAACATTAATTCATGGGCATTTGTGACATCGGCTATCAGGTGTGGCAGTTTTAATTGGTTGAGCTTTTTGTTTGACTCTACATTGTTTTTCATTAGTAGATGCTCAAGATAATATCCTCAAAGAAGATAAAAATGCAATGCACCTAATTTTTATGTCTCATTTTAAAAAGTTAGGCTTGCTACAAAAATAAAAAAAGGTGAAATGTTGTTGTAGATAATTACCAATTTTGCATTTGTAAAACAATAACTCTTTGAGATATAGTTTTAGGAGTGCCTTGTGTTCTCGAACTTAGATTCATACTTTTTGTATGAGCAACATTGTCCTTTACCCGCCTCGGTGACGTAGTTGGCTAACGCGCTTGTTGTGTTGAGCTCGACTGCTGAGGACGGGGATATCGAGGTTCGAATATCAATCGAGTGAACTGGGGGTGGTTTTTCCTAAATGGTTTTCCACTCTCTCTCCACACAAATATGGGTTCACTTCCTTTAATTCAACCTTCCCAATTCCTAATCCATTAGCGTAATTAGTACTTAAAGTGTATAACCCGAACGGGTAGTAAGATGTAGTGCTAAATATTATTATTATTATTACTAACATTGTCCTTTGACATCCCGTTTCTTAGGAAAATAATTTTAAATCTGTCAAACTAGCTAAAAATTGTTTTTTATTTGCATACACGATTTTTCATATTAGTAAGCCTAAGTTAAGGTAAGTTTAATCATATAATGATGATATCTTGGAAATAAAAATTTAAAAATGCTATATATTAGGTAAGCCCTACTATCCCCTCTCATTAGATCCTCAATAACTCCACCTTTCACCTCAGTCACACTTCCTAAATATATTACATTTTCTCAGCTCTACTTTATCCAACTTTATAGCTTTACTGGACTTTATCCTATTCCTTGTCATTACCATCACTTAACACTTTTCCATGCTAAATTTCATTCCACAATGTTTCATTTCCTTATTCAATTCATGTAGTTGTTCTTGTACTTCCTCTTCCTTCTCCCCCCACACCATCAAGTCATCAGCAAACAACATGATTTTCATTCTTTCCTCCTCGAGTTTTCCTGCCACTTTATTCTTGACCATTTCCATCACCATTACAAATAGTGGTGAGAGGGCACACTCCTGCTTCAACCCATTCCGTCTTACAACTCTCATTACAACTCCTCTTTTCACTTCAGCCTCCTCCATCGCTTTACAAACTTTATTTTTATACACACCATCATGTATAGATTCTGCCCATTCATAAATAGCCTACCATTACCAATTCGTGCTGTTACTCTCTTCACCTTTTATTCTATTTCTTAGTAGGCCTATCTTTTCCAGTATCTTATCATATTTTTGTACAGTGGAACATCAGCGTTATCTCCTTATAATTTATACACCTCTTCCTTCTTTCTTGAAAAATTAAGTATTATAACTCCCTTTTTCTAGTCTTCCTGTGCTTTGTCCTCCTTCCAAATCACTCTTATTAACCTGTATAACAATTAGTGTTTACCTGCTTCACTTGCAGCTGCTCATCATTACATATCAACTACTTAACTTAATCTTTTAAACTATCATTTATAACCTTATAAAGTTAATAGTGTAGTATTTATGCTTAAAAACTTATTAATAGAATAAAAAAAATATTAATTTGGGATTGTTTATAAAAAAAAATTAATACATAAAATAGATTGTTATATAGTAGGTACAACAATGGTAGAACAGAGTGCATTCAAGAGCAAAGGCCTACCCGCTCCGGTGACTGCATGGTCTAAAATAGTGTTTCCCAAACTTTTTCGACTTAAACTCCTAAACATAATATTTCCCTGGACTAGCGACCCTTAGTGCTCTTCACACTTTAGAAAGTCAAAATAATAATGGTGAGTGAAGTTTACATATTGATTTTGTTGAGTAATATAATAACTAAATACTTTATTGATCTGAATATAGTATGGACTCATACATAATACAACCCTAAATCCTTGAAGATGTTCTACATGAAAAATAAAAATAAAAAATAAAAATTCTCAAATAGAACTTGAACTAAAACTTAACAAACACGATCAATTGTTTTAGAAAACATTATAAAGTTGAGAGTAAGTAGCGATGTTTATTATAATATATTATAAGACTTGAAATTTTTGTAAAATATATTGATTCAAGTTACAATATTAATACAAATAATAACTCATCATAAACCAACATAAATCTTATCGTGTGAAAGCTCTCTTCTGATCACACTCGTATGACAAATTCTTCTATGAAAGAAATTTTAGAGCATGCAAGAGCTCTAAGGGTATTTTATATTCTTTTATATGAGTGTTTATTAAATTAATTTACTTGAATTAATTAAAATAAAAAAGTAGGCCTATACTCCCTATTATTTCAATAAGTTTATGATCAAACAAAACGTGAACATGTTATAATGTTTGGTAAGTGACAAATAAAGACTATTTCATTAGCTACTACTGTATAGTGCTGTTTTATTCTTAGGGAAAGTTCTTTTTGAGTATATTTTGTATCGATAGCTGTTATCAACTAAATTGAATCAATTTCAGTAGGTACATAACTTTTTAATCCTACCAAATAGAAAATTACACAATATGTTGACATGAAAAAATTGGTGGCAAAAACAAATTTTTCAGTAACAACAATTATGCTGCTTCATTTTGTAGGCATGCCATTTGAGTTTGAGTCCTATATTAATGGGCAGAGTACAAAGCAAATCATTCTGAGGATCTTGATCGTTAAAAGTGCTGAAAATCCTTAAATCCTTGTTCACAAGAGGTGGGATATAGTATTGTTTGAAACGGGAAAATATCCTTATAAACTTTCTGAGTCAAGAGTGAGCATGTCCTTGAGCTGAATCCAAATTTTTTGAGTACCTATAGAAGGGTTTTCAAAACCTTTCAACACTATTGTTATTGTCATTATTGCAGTAAATCTTAATACAGTCAACTCTCGATTCTACGACCCCGGGAATAGCGTCCCTCTCGAAGTAACGACCCTTTTTTGGGGAACCGTGAAAAATGTGGGAAAAAAAGTTGAAAAGTTTAAGGAAATCGCTGTAAAATGTGTTTGTTGCATTTATTTAGGTCGCTGCGTTGCAATTATCTTTGTGGGCACTGTATTACTAGTAACTGGGGTGGGTCAGGTATAAAAAAAGACACCACCTCATCAATGCCAGCCAATATCACTTGACTCTGTCCACCCCCTCCCACAACCAAGACAATGTTTCCCCGCGCGCGACTGCTGCTACATCATGCGCCAGGCTTGCTTTTGCCATTGTTATTTCGATTCTCGATTTGGTTAATATTTTGGTTTGATTTTGTGAACAATTTTTGACGACCCATGCTATTGTTTAACATTGTTATTTTGATTTGGTTACGTTTTTGGTTGGATTTTGTGAACGATTTTTGATGACCCAAGCTATTTTTTTTTATTTGATACGAACTTATAATTTTGACGAAATGAGTGAAAGGAGTACCTTCTTCAAGAAATAGGTAGGTTTTATTTTATTTACTTTTTCACGTATTGTCTAAAAAATGCAATTTTTTCGTATGAAGGTCAGGGGTGGAACAAAATCTGTTAAAATTCCAATAACGACCCCTTCGAAATAACGACCCTTTTCTAGGGAACCGTGAAAGGTCTTAGAATCGAGAGTTGACTGTAATGTCTCAGTTTGATGAAGTGTTTGTAGATGTAATATTTCATAAATTTTAGAAAAAAAAATTTGAGACCTTCCCGCGATCCTCAGAAACATCATTGCGATCCTCATTTGGGTCATGACCCGGGGTTTGAGAACCACTAGTCTAAACTCTAAAACCTCACTCCCGCAATATACTAGACTGTCAATGACAGGGATATCAAGGTTCGAATCTCTGTTGGGTGTAACCTACTGAGTGGGGTTTTTCCACTCCTTCCATGAAAATGTAGGTTCACTTTCTTTAAATCCAATATTCCTCACCCTTAGCTCCTAGCATAACTAGTAGGCCCTACATATATGTGTGTAACCTGATCAGGTAGTAGGATGCGATGCTAAAAAAGGCCTATGTTACACTATGCTACTATTTAATACAATTTTCCTCCTGTAAGCTTTATTCTAAACGCATGCTTTCTTGTGTTAAAGGTCATGTGAAGAAATTCAAGGACCTTGCAGTTTTCCGTCTGCACATGTCCAACTGACCAAGCGGCAACAGCTGCTTATGGTTGGGCAGTCTTACAAAATGTTTTTAAACCTTGAAATGCCAGAGTCACCAGCAAATAAAATGCTAGGTAGATTTGTTAAAAAAATATATCTCTTATGAATAAGAACATTAACACTTGCGATTTGTGTAGCTATTGTTATTGCAGGCACTTAACACCAATGATATCCACCTTGGTGGCGTAGTTGGCTAATGCGTGAGTTTTCTGTTGAGTTAAACTGCCGAGGACAGGGAAATCGAGTTTCGAATCTTGGTCGAGTGAACTAAATGGTTTTCCACTCTCCCTGTACACAAATGTGGGCTCACTTCCTATAAATTCAACCTTCCCAATTCCTAATCCATTAGTGTAATTAGTACTTAAGCATATAACCCGAATGGGTAATAAGACGCGGTGCTAAATAACACCAATGATAACACAGACAGTGGCATCAATTTTTTTTTTCTGGTTTCTCGAGGAATTCAGGTGTTGGCGCACTGAGATGGGTTCTTCTTAAATGTTTTTTAAGTCTCTTCTAATGAAAATTTTGGTATGGTTTATCTAAAATTCTACCATACTCATCTCTACCATATTTAGTGTAAATATCTCAGATTGGTAGTAAGATGTGGTGCACGAAAAACCAATGGGCTTACTATAGCTTAGGTATTTATTTATAGTGAATATCAATTCACTCAATCCTGGCTTATCACACTTTAGCACTCACGGAAAAACTAATACCGGTCCGATAAACATTCCAATTATATACTTGAGTTTCTCACAAGTGAATAGCTGTCATATAAGTCTCAACAAGATAGAGGCCAACATTATGTAATGATATTGATTTGGATCCCTCTAAAATATGTAAAAAGTCATGGATGGGTGTAATTTTTCTTTAAAGTAACATATGTAGAGTGTCCTTTTATTGTTCACCCATGAAGAAACACGTACTTTTCAGAAATAATGTGAAAAGGATTACACCATTAAAATATATTTTTTATATAATTTTTCTGTCAAAAGAACAACTTCGCAGTATTTCGAAAAGGACGCCAATTCCCTATACCAATAAGAAGCTAGCCTTCACAACACCTGTCGCCAGGACTCTTTCTATTAGTTAGTTTTTAGACTGGTGATGAAGGGACCAAGAGGCAAGGGGTATGTCATATATAAACCGCTTGTGTGTATGTTTAAGGGCACAAGCAAACAAAAATCCAGTCTCACTGGCACTAGCACTGGCTCTCGCAGTCGCAGTTTAACACAGAACACAACAATGTACGTTAATATCACAAGTGTTCATTGATACCAAGCATTTAATTGGAGTATGTATCAGTAATTAACAGATGTCATTTGAATAAACCGTGTGTGAAATAAACAACCATCAAAAGTTCTCTTTCTTTCATTTTATAAATATAGCTATTTAATTAGTGCTCGACCACGGAGCAATTAACAGCTAGTTAAACGGTATCTATTCCATATAGTGATGATAGGCGCTTGACCACGGAGGTATAGACAACCGAAATATTATCACAGCAATATTATACCTGGAAAAAATTCGTAGTGTTTTAATTATTGATTATCACATGGTTGAAGTCACAACTAAAATGTTTTTCGTCAAGAAGAATATTGAGGCACAGAAGTTATTTAAGTTTTTTACGGGACTTACTTGCCTTCTCAATCTAAAAAGTGTAATCTAAGGATGGCGTTTAGATGTCCACTTTAATCAGCAGCCACACATGAGCCTTGTATGTTAAGTCAAATATTACCAACTAAAAGAAATTAAGAACACTGGCATTAAGTGACATCACACTTGACTGTCAAAATATTTCTTAATTTTTATCATGCATTGGTGGTGGCTGCATGGTCTGAGGCGCCACTCTCGCAATAGACTAGACTGCCAAAGAAAAAATTGTGGTTCAATCCCGGTCGTGTGTACTGAGGGTGGTTTTTGCTAAATGGTTTCCCAATATCTCCACACAAATGCGGGTACATGTCTTCTAAATTCAACTTTCCTCATCCCTAACCCATTAATGTGATTAGTACCTAAACATATAACCTGAATGGCTACTAAGACATGGTGCTAAAAAAATGTGTTGTACTTTCAATCGTAGGCTAATTTTAATTTTAATATTAATTTTAATTTCAACTCCAAGATTACTTTATAAATACAATTAAACATGGTGGTTACAGGCAGAGAAAACCTAGGAAAATCAGGGTATCTTTGATGTTAGGCGAAACATTGTAATGTCAGAGAATTTAGTTAATAATTAAAAAAACCAAGGAATTTAAATACTTGGCTAAAATCCCATTAATATCGCTCCTAAACACTAAAACAAAAGTGATATATTATGTTTCTCACATGTTAACCAAAGCGTTTCTTGAATATTGCGTTCTAACATGAGATAAGCAAGTTGTACTGTAGAAGACCGACATAGTGTGGTTGTCAGGGGACAGACTTCACCCCTGTGCAGGGCTGTTTTATGAAATTGTGAAGTCTGAGGCAAAAAATTGTAAGATCTTCTTTTGTACGGCAGTTTTTCAGTTTTAGCACTAAACCGTCATAATATATTGATACATATTCAGTACTTATGTTACTTAATAATTTCTCATATTTTATGGAATATTGATCAAACTATTACATGATTGTACCTTACTAAATGCGAACAAATTAAGTTAACAAAAGTAAATTCCTCTTTGTACCATTGCACTGTTAGTTTTCTGTAGGCCGACGGTGGTATCACAATGGTGGCCTATTCTAAATACTTAAATGACTTGACGTTAAGGTTTTCAGGAGTCTGGAGTGGAATCCTATCACTAAGCAATTACTTATTGCTATCAATTATCTGTACACTATTTTATGAGAAATTTAGATTAACTATTATTATTATTACTATTATTATGATGATTAGAGTTTAGAGACCCGTCGACACAATGAGGTCATTAGGGCAATAATAACTGTAATTGTATTTAATAATTTTGGGGGGAAATGTGGCCTCCTGGAATGTGAGGCCCGGGGCAATTGTCCCTTTCAGCCTCCTCCCACCCCTAGAAGTGACCTTGCCCCGTGTTATAGATTAATCACGTTATATCAAAATGCTAATTTACGGTAATAATAATTTTTTTTCAGGAGATATACTCTTCACTGTGCTATATCCTAATCTGCAGTACATCGGACTGCGCTATATCGAGCTTCTATTGTATAATGATTTCAATACCACTTTTGCACAAGTGCAAAAAATAATACTTAAAATGTAAACCTAATACTACTCGGGGAGGAGGGGGGGAACCTTGTAAAGATGTTAAAGTATTTTTTCTAAACATGTAGTCAATATACTAAACATTAAAATTATCAATCAAAAAAATAATGAAAAGAGGTTGTCAGGAAATATCTAAGTATGTTGTCTGGAAAAGTCAGGAAATTTTAGTATTGTTGCTACCTTGTTAAACCAATTACAATTTTCCTCTTTCTATTTGTTATAGGTATGTTCATGGTTTGTGTTGAGCTCCAAGGTAAAGATGAAATACTGGTGGATAGCTCATGCCGCTCGGCGATGCTGCACTACCGTAGCAGTCTCTTGCATGCTTTATCCACCCTCACTTTTTCACCAATGCTCCTCTTTGGTCATGCTGAAGAGAAACAAAATGTCATCTTGGAGCTGTTTTCTGACTTTGAAGAAGACCAGGTACTTTTTTAATGGTGTCCTTATCCTCCTCATCATCATCACCACCACCACCACCACCACCACCGTCTCCACCCTCTTGCTTGATCAATTTAGTAAAATGCCCTGCTCTTCTTCTTTCCTTTCACCCTTCTTCCTCCTTTAATCGCTTCCAGTCTTATCCTCTCACTTGTACACTTTCTGTTGTCTGCTCCTCTCATCCATACGAGGTAGTGAAAGAGCCTACCCAGTGAGTCCCGCTTAGCCTCTTATACTCACACCTGATCTCACTGCCAGGGAGTGTATCCTGGGGCCTGAGATACCTGGTGTAGGTAGAGTTGAAGCCCAGCGGAAGCCAGGTTAGGTTCAGACGAGAGACAGAGAGACTTGTCAGGGCCAAAATTAACAAGCTTGGAACAGGGCTTGGCCAGTTGGCTCCCAGCCTGGTGAGCTGGGGGCGTGACGATGGGTCCCGATTCAAGTTAAGTCATTGTCAGCACCTATAGCCTCATTTAGGGAAGGTCATCATCAAAAGCAGGTTTACCTGCGGGCCTATAAGTAACAGCCCCGCTACTCAGGTGTAAGTCACAACAGGTTAATAAGCCGGTGGCAAACAAAAATACTTGCACAACTAAAGTTGTCCTTGTAATATATCTTTAATAATTTAATTTTATAATGATTTGATGTCTATAAACATCCAAAATTTGATTTTAAGCTCAGTTCCTTTCCTAAATTTAGTATCTTAAAATAATTGTAAAATTGGATTTTAAAATATGCAGACAGCGTACATTATTTATTTGTAGTGTTTCTGTGATTAGCCTACCACAAAAACCACATATATGTAAATAAGGATCAAATAAACTTTGAGCTTCAGAGTTGGTATTTATGTAAACTAGGACCAAATAAATTTAGAGTTTCAGAGTCTGCAGCTATGTAAACTAGGACCAAATAAACTTAAAGCTTCAGAGTCGGCATCTATGTAAACTTGGATCAAATAAACTTAGAGCTTCAAAGTCTGCATCTATGTAAACTAGGACCAAATAAACTTAGAGCTTCAGAGTATGCATCTTTGTAAACTAGGACCAAATAAACTTTGAGCTCCATAGTATGCATCTTAGCTTTGTCAGTAGGACATTTACCTTGGTACTTATCTAAGGGTCTTGGATTTAATTCTCAGCGCGACTAAAAAAAAATATTGTGAAATTGGGGCTTCCTCATGTACAATAGTAAATTAAAGGGTGGAAGATCGGCTGTTGTGTCTGTTCTATAATTAAGTTAGTTTGTGAGCTGTGTGCTAATAATTATAATCAGTCAATCCTGAATATATATGTTTAACACCCTAAAATAATTATTCAATGGTTTTAAGATGAAACTTGTCAAAGTCTTCTAATTAAGATGTCCTAAGCATTTGAGATATGTGAAACAAACTTAAAATTCAACTTAATTATGTATTGGAACTAATCATTTCGCAAAGCCAACCAAATGTTGTATGAATTTGAATTAATAAAAAATTAATTTTACAAAAATTCTTACTCTTCTACTTGTGTTCAAGAATCACCCTGTGACAGACATTTACGTGGAGATTCAGTCCCGTCACGTGGAGCTCTACTCGGCATCTTTAGGGATTCATGCCCACTTCACTGGCCTGCGATATCTCATGTTTCATTGGCCACTGCTGTCTGCCGCAGTGGGAATAACCTCCAATCTGTTCTTCATCCTGCTGATCACTGGACTTTCATGGTACCAGTTGTACCAACCAGAGTCTGAGGAAGCTGCTCGCAAGTTCCAATATGCAGCACTGGACCGCAAGGATGAGTTCAAGTTTAATGGTGAACCTGATGGTAAGTATTGTTTGGACTAATTTTTCTTTTCATCATCAGGAGTCAATGCTTTAATAGCAATCTGATGTAAATAAGTGACCTAGTCAATTTTTGTGTCATTGTGTTCTAATTACTGGTATAGGCCTAGTTGTAATATTATTATACATTTTTAGCACGTACAAGAATCAACAAAAATCAGGTAGGGCCCACTATTTTAACTGCAAAGAAAAATTTGAAACAGAAAAAAAGAACAGAATGTTACGAATTTTACTAATGCACTTAAGTTTTGTAAATACATTTTAATTTTTGGTTTTACCAGACCCCCCAAAAATAAATAAACAAATATATATATATTAAATAAGTAAACACAAAATAATTTTATTTTCTTAAAAGATTTTCTGCAATTTATGCCTTAAATTATCTTTTTGACATATGTTAATTTTACACATTATATTAAATCATGTCTAAAAAAAAGTTTGTATAAATGAATGTGCATACACAAATAAAATAAAATCTCTTCTTTCAATGTCGCAACTTCACACTAATAATGGGAATGTATTAAGAATGAGGAAAGTTGAGTTTACAGGAAGCTTACCCGCATTTTTGAGGATGGTAAATGGAAAATCATGTACAAAAATCACTTTGAGTACACCTGGCTCGAACTTGAACCTCCACCATTGGTAGTCCACTCTATCGCGAGAGTGACACCTTAGACCAGGGATGGATAACCTTTTTGAGGTTTCAAAACTCTTATTTATTTAGAAAACATTTGCAGTTGACTAATAAATTTATTATTGAACCATGCCATGAAATTCGGTCAAGGGTAATGATAAACACCATGAAAAGAAAAATGATTTATTTCAACAGTTTTTTTATAGACAAGAAACTATAAATATAATTGAACAAATATTAGAGAAATAGTCACAAAAATATAACAATAAAATATTTCTCATTTTTCAGATGTAAGTAATTTTTATTTTTCCAAACACTTTACACTGTAGTTCAGTAATGAGTCTGTTAGGCTACAAGTCATGCAATGTAACTGTTATCCTCAAACAGCCAATCACACAGTTGTAATTTTTGCAGTTTCACTGTTTAGTCTTCATTTCCTTGAATGGAAATGTCATTAAAGTCACAAAGTCCTACAACTTTGATTACTATTTTAACCCTGTTTAAAATTATCCATGCAAAATATCCAATTGCTAGGCAAAGCACTTGATATTAGTTACGGTTTTATACCCGGACTCTTCTTCCATACATTTTAATTCTTTAAGTCACCACTCTTCAACTGATTTCCGAACATTTTGATTATTTCTTCGAAAGTTTTGATCAAGGCTATAACTTCTATCAAGGATTTAATTTTCACTTATCAACTGAGATATACTTCATTCAGTTTTTCACTAATATCATAAAGAAATTTAAATTTCATCAACCACCGATCGTCTTCCAATTTATTGTAATGTTGTCCGTGTGATGGTAAAAACTCCCTGATTATGTGGAAAAGGCTCCTGAACTGCCTTAAGAATATATCACGACTGAGCCAGTGTACAATTGTGTGCAGAAGGAGATTTCCATTCTTAGCTCAATATTCTACTGGTGTCTTTGTAGGTTTCTGGCTCAAATAGAATTAACAATCTTAAATGCTGGGATCATGGGTTCTCATTTGAACTCAAAATTTTTAAACAAAGCACTTTCTGACAGATGATACAGTGCTACAATGTAAATATGGGTATGTCTTTGTCATCCTTGCACAATGTAATGAAACCAATTTGATTTACAGCCATAGCTGGTGCTCCATCTATTATTATATGAAACCTATAAAAGCATTGTAAATATCTTGATCCCTCATATGCACTTTCAGTTTTAGTAGCTCTTCTCTCAATGTAATTTCAGGATAAACCATTTTAGTGAAAATACATAGCTGCACTGTGTTAGTGAAATGTGTAGATTCTTTGAACTGTACGGACAGGAAATTACACTTTTGTAAAGTTTCATGCAACTGGCCATTCAAGTTCATACTCATGATTTCCTCTCTCCTCAACACAATGTTACGTGACAGAGAAATATCTCTGGTGGTAGATAGTATTTCCGGTTTACTTTTAAATCCATTGCAAAGTACTTCTAATCTACAAAAAGTTTCTTTATTGAGTTATCTCTCTTGTACCTAGTCACCTTTTCGTCCTCTTCATCTCTCTTTTTCCCTAGTATATGTAGGTCCACGGCAGTCAGGAAGTTCCAAAGACTGTCGAAAAAACTCATCGAGGGTATTAAACCCTTGTGGGGGTGGGAAATTTAGTATAATAACAACACAAAATAGGTATGAAGATGGAGCTATTATTTGCAAGATCACCGAAGTTACGAGAGACAATAACATACATTATATATACAGTGAAACCTGCCTTAAACGGAATCGCAAGGGTCCAAGATATTTTTCAGCTAAATCCAGGTTTCTGTTTAATGAAGGTGTACTATAAAAATTAAACCAGGGACATGCACGTAATTGGGAGAAATATCATAAAATAAAATACCATACTCATTATTACACAGTACTCATTAGTCACACTATAAAAAAATGAACATATGGAAACATTACACTGAACAGAAAAACATTTCTCACTTTGTTTTTATTTTTTCCAGTAGTCAAGCAGGGTTTTCTGCATACACTTTACTCTCTTGGCTGTCTTACTTTTCACAAACACCTTAGCCTGAGAAATAACACTAAGCATATCAAAATCATTCTGTTGTAGGGAAAATTGCTGCAGTTCTTTTAATTGGTATCAATGCTTGTAAAAAATAAACAGCTACAGACACAGGAAACTCCCCCAACAAATCATATTTAAATTCTGATCTAAGTTTTTCGTTGCACCATTGCTTAGAATTTGATCTGAGTTAGCAATTCATCGAGTAAATTGAGCTAGAAAGAAACATTCCAAGAGCTATACAGTACATTTGAAGTTTTCTTACTGAGCTAATTTACACTGTAATGCTGGAAGTCAAATTTAAATACAGATAAAATTTGAGATAGATCAAAGACATTATTTTATGAATCCAAATCTTCATTCTTACAACGAATCCTAAATCTCAAATCCGAATATTAGAAAACATAGTAGACATAAGAGTTTTCTTTTACTGCATTAATTCTTAAGTTGCGAGAGAAAATACATTTAGTTAAGTGGTAAATAAGGTTTGGGTTATAATTTCAAGTTAGTCCTATGATAATTTATGTTGAAATAAACCCACCACAAAGCAGCATAAGCGCTCTAAATCACATTCCCAATCCAAATTATAAAGAAAAACAATGTGTGTGTCCGTGTATATATGTATATCCTTAATCAAGGGATTCAAAAGTCTCATCCCTAGGAAAAATAAACACTTGATATGGAATAGATTTAATTTTGGTCAAATCCGAAGATTAATATTTACTTACAAATTTCAAATCTTTAAAATTGCTGAATTTGTGTAAAAGTAAAAACAATATAACAAAAATAAGTAGATTATTTTGTAATTCTTTTGCATCTTTCAGATGATAGGGTTTGAAGGATTAGAGCATTCTATATTTAATAAAAAAATCTTGTTTTTTTAGTAAATGTACAAACACATTGCTTGTTTTTGCAGATAGTTCATTTGAGGATGCAAGTTTCATTGAGGACAGCGGAAAGTTAAATGAAAGCGATCAAAGCATCCAGAATTTGGAAACTGAAAGCCGGGAATTTATAACCGAACTTGTGAAATCTTAGAACTTTCAGCTGCTAAAAACACCAAGTGTTAAGTGTTAAGAAGAGAGAGAGAGCCACATTCCACTCAAGTAATGTGCATTCCACACAAGTACTATACTTCCACATGCAACGCAAGTACTGTACTTCCACATTTGATGCAAGAACTGTACTTTCACATGCAACGCAAGTACTTTACTTCCACATTCGATGCAAGAACTGTACTTCCGCATTCCATGCAAGTACTGTACTACCGCATTCCATGCAAGTACTGTACTACCGCATTCCATGCAAGTACTGTACTACCGCATTCCATGCAAGTACTGTACTACCGCATTCCATGCAAGTACTGTACTACCGCATTCCATGCAAGTACTGTACTACCGCATTCCATGCAAGTACTGTACTACCGCATTCCATGCAAGTACTGTACTACCGCATTCCATGCAAGTACTGTACTACCGCATTCCATGCAAGTACTGTACTACCGCATTCCATGCAAGTACTGTACTACCGCATTCCATGCAAGTACTGTACTACCGCATTCCATGCAAGTACTGTACTACCGCATTCCATGCAAGTACTGTACTACCGCATTCCATGCAAGTACTGTACTACCGCATTCCATGCAAGTACTGTACTACCGCATTCCATGCAAGTACTGTACTACCGCATTCCATGCAAGTACTGTACTACCGCATTCCATGCAAGTACTGTACTACCGCATTCCATGCAAGTACTGTACTACCGCATTCCATGCAAGTACTGTACTACCGCATTCCATGCAAGTACTGTACTACCGCATTCCATGCAAGTACTGTACTACCGCATTCCATGCAAGTACTGTACTACCGCATTCCATGCAAGTACTGTACTACCGCATTCCATGCAAGTACTGTACTTCCGCATTCCATGCAAGTACTGTACTACCGCATTCCATGCAAGTACTGTACTACCGCATTCCATGCAAGTACTATACTTCCGCATACCATGCAAGAACTGTACTTCCGCATTCCATGCAAGTACTGTACTACCGCATTCCATGCAAGTACTATACTTCCGCATACCATGCAAGTACTTTACTTCCATATTCCAAACAATAACTGTACTTCCACATCTTGCTCATTGTAGACAAGAAGAAATGGGTATTACAAATGTTGACTGAATATTGTTTATTTTTATTAATTTTAATCATCCATTTTATCACTGTGGAGCAATATGGTAAAAAGTATAATTTCTAGACCATAATACATCAAAGTTTAATCTATAATGAGGTGAAATGTTGGTATTTTTTTCCATCACAATATGATTTCTAATCCTCTCTCCGGGTGAATTCTATAATATTTTATTAAAATTCACCCTCATCTGATAATTTTTGGTTAAAATCGGCGCATATTTATTAAAATAAATAACAATAATAATATATGTATCTCAAAACATATTTCAAGAGCATAACTTAATTTATATTTCTAATGGTATTGACCCCTAAAACTAATATATTTGTTTACACTAACTAAAAATCGTTAGAAATTTCATGACTGACCATGGGGATTTTTAGTCAATTTTATCTCAGTAACAGGGTTGGACTGGGCCGCTGAGACACATTGCGATGAGCCAGTTTGATTTGGACTATCACAACTACTTTAAACTAAAATAAATATATTCATTCAATTATGAAAATGCTTTTATTAAATTTTAATCAAAAGTTCTTGGGATTTTGAGGTACCCAGAATACATCATTTGCGGCATTAAATTTAAAACCATCTCATTTGTGGTTTCTTGATGTTGTTTATAAACAAACGTAAAACCATCTGTTTAAGTGATCTACACAAGTAACGCGTGGATGATCACTTAACAAACTTATAAACAAAGACACCCTGCTCTTGTCTAAGCATTTAGAATCATTTTTGCTAAATCTGGTAGAAAGTAGAAACTTATCATCAATAATGTTGCTGAAATGGCCTCAGGATTAAATTAACTAATGATAAAGATATAAATACCTCACCGAAACAGCTTCATTGGTAGATATTAATATATGTTATGGCCCATCCTATTTGCAGTCTTGGACCACTTGGAATCCGCCAGTCCACCCCTGCTCAGTAAAGATTTGACACCAATATTAATACCTAAAACCAACTAAATAAACTGCATTAGAGTACCTTTACTTTTCGAAAGATACCTTTTATCATATTGGCTCACGGTATTAGTTTAGTTTGTTACTAAGATTTGTGTATCAAAGTAGTGTTTTAGATCGAAGATACTGATGCAGATTTTGTTCTAACATTATCGGTATGGTAGAATGTTGGTAGAAAAAAAACTTTTATTAGAAAATACAAACAATCAACAATGATAACATTTTATTATATTATTATTTCATCGGTATTGGTAATATCTATCAAAAGTGATGGCTGCAGATCACATGACTTAACATATGAATAGATTATTAGATTTGATTTTATAATTTTATATTAAATTGCAAGAAAAATCATACTTGACATTTTTAGCACCAACTCGGCCGCCAACATGTATTGTCTTATTAATATAATGTCACCCAAGTTTCATAAAATTCTAATGGTTTCTAGAGATATTTAATATTTAAAAAAATTCAGGTAGAATCACTCTAAATATCTTCCAGAGGCATTCAATTTTCAAATCTTTGCCAGAGAAGAAACCTTTCTTATAGTTTTTAGAAGCATTTAATTTTCGAAATGTTTCTAGGCAAGATTAACTTAAAATATTTTTGATTGGAATCCAATTTTCAAAAAATCTCCAGAAGACCTCTTCAAATGGCTCATAGGTGCATATAAATTTTAAAGAAAATTACAGAGAAAGGCCACTTTAAATAGCTTCTAGAGTCATCCAATTTTCAAAAATAAAAAATAAACACAGGTTAAGAGTTTTTAGCATTAATACAGTTGCCAATATGTCTTGTCTAGTTAATCAACAGGCACCCAATTTTCTAAAATTTGACTGAAGAATTTCTTCTAATAGTTTCAAGATACATTTAATACTCAGAAAATGGCTAAATAAATATCTTCCAGGGGCATTCATATTTCAACACTTTGCAAGGGGAAGACCCCTCCAAATACTGTAACTTCTTGAAGAATCATTCTTCAGAAAATTTCTGTGTGAGAACAACTCTAAATATCTTCTAAGGGTACCCAAATTTCAAAAAATAAATGGGGGAGGACTACTCCAAATATCAAGTAGAGGAATTTAATTTCCAAATAATTTCCAGAAGAGGACCCCTTCGAGTGGGTCCTAGGAGATCCAATTTTCAGACATTTGTCAGGATGGCGTCTCCACACACCTCTTTTGATTGAATTAAGGAACTTTTTTTTTTTTTTNTTTTTTTTGCTAATTTCCCACCTTCCTCCCCTTTTCATAAAATAAAGTTTCGCCGCCACTGGGTGTAGCACATTAGTATTCACACTACTATATGATCTTGGCTGAGCTCACATCTCAAGTATAAAACGACTTTCAAATCCATACCTTTAAAAAAAGTGTTATAACGTCATAGATTAATTTCATGGCTGTACCAATTATTTTTTCTTAGGTTGGAGGGAAGGGCTCTTCCTATGGTGGCTCATGGCGAAGTCTTACTCACTTCTAGGCATTGGGTAGAAATATCGTACTTGTTATTAATACTTGCTCAGGTACTATCATTTGATGGCTTGTACAACACCTCTTACAAAACATTTTCATTTGGAGTCATTTGTTCAAAGTCTCACAACCGAAGAAACAGCCTTTTAAAAAATCTGGAAAATATATATTTTTTATTTTGACAGGAAACCAAAAATTATGCTTGAATTTTATTCTAGAGTTTGAGTGGCCACCTTTATTAATATAGCTAAGCAGCTTTGATCATTTTGATTCTTAACTATCTGGAATATACACACATGTTGAAATGATTTCAACTCTATTATCAGCATTACAGCAGCTAACAATAATTTGCAAATAAATATTTTTACTCGATTTATGTATGTTAGGAATGTACTTTACAGACTTGATTATAAAAAAAGACTGATAGTTTCTTTGTCATTATTCTTTAACAGATACTTGTGATAACACCTAGTCGTATAAAATAATATATTATGTAAACTTTACAACTTATTGTTACCCACAAATTCTGAAATATTCTAAGTACCTATAGTTTCACTAATATGTACACTACTGTATGCATTGTCTACATTGTATTTTTAAGAGTTTACAAAGAAAATGTATTTTAAAACCTATTACCTATGTATGTACTAATAAATAAATATTGAATAATAAAATGAATAGTCTGTTCTTCTGTAAATTTGCTTATGCCATTTTTCAAAAGTACCATAACTTTGGAAAAATAATTCTTGAGAAGATATCTTACAAATCTTGGGGTTTGCTGTGGTAAGAACCGCTTTCTGTTGAGTATAAAAAGTATTTTTACATTAAAATGCCTATATATTTTGTAAAAACTATTATATTTTTAGTAATCGTAATTTATTTATTCTTCCACTAGTTGTTACATTAATAGAAAAACTCTCAAAGGAAAATATTTGTATTCTTTCGAGGTATATAATGACATTATGAAAGAGGATTTCACCGATTATACATTTTTGGTAGTCTGTTGTTTTTGCATAGGCAGTGACAACTGTTGTTGCCAACACACAGGGGGCAATTTTACGAGAGAAAACATAGTTGTGCCAATGAACATGTGACATGTTTAGTATCAGCTTAGCTTGTATGTCGTGTTGGTGAGTGTAACACCTATCTGTGATTAGTTACCAAGATGACATTTAGACTATTCTCCCATACTTGTAACACTCCATTTGCTATAATGACTACATTGCTATTATTTAGTCAATTTACTTTGCTACCGTCACTTATTATTATTATTATTATTATTATTATTATTATTATTATTATTATTATTATAATTAGGGCTACTTTTCTGAAAGTCAAAGGCATTTGATTTTGAATATGATTGTATGGTTATTTTTTCTTCTTTTGGATTGTATTTATAATTTGGACTATTATACTGTGACTAAGGCCAGTCTTATGACTACTAGATAAATAATGCTATCGAGAGGTTAAAGTTAGCGACCAGATAAAAGTTATCAGTCAATTTAATATTTTACACGTATTATGAACGGAATTTATCTGCCAGATAGCTATGTGTAGGATAAATATATTTTTATGCAGAAAACGCAAGGTTGGTATTGTTTTTACAGGTGCGTGCATGCGTATAAACCCTGCTGCTACCGCTACAACCTGGTTAGTGGCTACAATGCTCAAGATTTGTTAAATATTGGTGGCTAAATGAGTGCGAGGAAACAGATGGCATCATGTAGGTGCAGCAGCTAAGTTGTCTTTCATGTACTAATTTCGGTATTTGGCAAAATGTGGTCAATAGTTTGGTACAACGTTTAAAAAATTTCATTTGTTGTACTCACATTTAAATAATTTGTTCTTAAATAACTATAACTCTACAAATAGATTGTCAGTTTTTATAAAAGTGTAAGTTAAATGTTCTAACTTTATATAGTTAGAGCCTAGGCCTATGCCTACTAAACACTTGAACTGAGATTTTAACCTAAAAACGGATTCTGATAGGTGAAATCTCATGGAAAACAACGTGTCACTATGGCAACACCCATTTTAACTTTCAGATAAAAGTTAGCAGGGAATTAAACCTCCCAATAAAAATGTTATGGATAAATACATTTTATCTGGCAGAAAAATGCTATATGCGAGTCATAAGACACACTTTTAACTTATTGACCAGATAAAAATATATATCAGCCAGACTACTATCTCTCCAGGAGTCATAATACTGGCCCTAAATAAACTTTTAAATAAGTCACCAGATTAGGAGGCCGAAAGTATCTGTGATAAAATCAATAAATTGAAATAGTTAAGATATAACGCGGCAATACATTGTTATACATTACTATTGGAGTGTGTGCCATTCTTATAGAAACAACCAGAACAAGGCAGAATAGGCCTCTCAGGCCTTCTATGCCCTCGGATGACGCCACTTAGGTATCCAAACGCTCCCACACTTAGATACCCTCTTGTTTATAAGTATTATTTATTACTGTTGTTTTTTATTCAGCTAAACACAAAACCTTTTATATAATTCTCTTCACATGGGCTTTCATTCAAATCCCCTCCAGGATCTCCCTCAATGCTCCTATGTGGCCAAATGTTCCCTGACTTGTTTAAGGCCACCCTCGTAGTTTTCCTGTTAGGTTATCTTTTTACTTCAATTGAATTGTGTGTAACTTTTAATACATCAGTCCACACTATACGGTTATTAATAATAGGTAGTGTATAACCCAAATGGGGTAGTAAAACCCAGTGCTAAAAACAACAACAATAGGTATATATATATATCCAATCATATAATCAACTTATTATATGCGTATAATCTGAACAAGAAGTAAGACACAGGGATAAAAAAAAACTCTTTCACTTACATAACTTTGTATGTAAACAGTATTTTTTTAAATTACCCTATAATATCAATTATTATTTCATATCAATAAAAAATTATGATCATCTATTGTTAAATTAAAAATGACATTCAAACCCTCTCAACCTACATAATAGGCCAGTTTAATAAAAATCTATTCGTGGTTCACTGCAGTAGAGTATTAAAAGTCAAAGGGCCTGCTGGAGATTCCAAAAACATCAATTGGTAAGAAAATCTATGGGTACCTGACGATATGTAAACGTGTGACCGACTGTCTCACACCACAACATGTACACTCTGTTTACAGCAAAGGCATATATGTATTCTACCTTTACGGATACTACGGCCTATCATGTAAGCTGCACAATAGTGAAAACAAGGTAAGCTTGCAGGGTAAACAAAGTCTACCTGTAGAGGTAACATTAAGCTTAGACTGGCTCATTTTGGATTCCCGCTGCATTTTTTTTTTAATAGAAGCTAATCATGGTATATTTTATTTAGTTTTAAAACATATTATATTTACTATAGTATATAGCACTGTTATTATATCTGAATTGATGCCAAAAGTGGTAGCTTTATAACATATGATTTGAAAATACTGTGTAACTGTTGGATGTAATGGGATTGCCATATGATTTGACAATTGCAACAATAAATTAGATCTTTCATAATATAATCAAAGGGTTTCTTCCTTAATGATTTTCCACTCTTACTTTCTATGCAAATTTAGATAAATTTCCTCTAAATTTTAGCTTTTCATATCCCTACCATAAAAATGTAAGGATGCAGGTAGGCGAGTAAGATGCAGTGGACAAAAAACCACTACCGATAACGAGGCATAAGATCCTTATAAATATTACTGAAAAATTCCTTGGACGACAAACGAGCTACAAGGATTTTCCACTTAATTTTTTTTTAGCACTATGTCTTACAAGTTGTTCAGGTTGCATACGTACTAATTACACTAGTGAGTTAAGGATGAGAAAGGTTGAATTTAGAGAAGGTGTTCGCCCATTTGTGTGTAGGGAGAGTGGAAAACCATATGGAAAAAACCACACTTAGTACAACCGATTGAGATTAAAACCTCCAATCTCCATGCCATCGTTTTAATCTAGTCTAGTGCAAGAGCGACGCCTTATATCATACGGCCATCGAATCAAGTAACATTATGTTAGTATTAAATAAATTTCACCACAACCATATGAATAAATTTTTGCGATTTATTGTATTAGATGTCACTAGACAAAGGCAAAATGTTAGAACAATTATTTTAACTAAACTAATCTATTGTATTACTTCAACATGACTTACAGTTATTCCTACTAAACCAATAGCTAAATCATAAATGAACAAACAATTCACATTATTTGGCGCCTATATAACTATTGACCATGTGGACAAGTTTGGTGACATGAAAAATTTATAAAATCTGACCAAATATGTAAAGCAATCAACTATTTTTTATTATTTCATGTTGCTTAAACTATTACGCATTCATTTATTTTCCTTCTATTTTAAAATTACAATTTTATTGCAAAGTGTTTGAAGGGCTATAAGTTAATTTTTTCTGAAATTATTTTATTGGTTTTTTAAATGCTTACTCTGTTTACCCTAAAAGGTACAGCTTACCTTGACGGGTTGCACTATGGTACAGCCTTTTAAGAAAGGTTCATAATGCTATGTTCAAGGTAAGATTGCTAACTTTCAGGGTAAATGAAGTGCACCTATTAATCTTATCTGTTGATTTTATTTTATTTTTAATAATGGCATTACATGCCTCTCTTAGGCTCCTATGTTTAGCAAATATAATTTATGCATTTAAAAAAATATTCTACCCAAAGTTTCCTGCTCTCCCTGTACAGTACAAATCCACATTATGCCAAAGTAATCCTTTGTCTATACCCAGGCATTTCTTTCCACTTTTCAAATTAATGTGGTCACAATATTTCTAATCAAAATTCCAAAGAAAAATCTTGTTTGGTGTGATTTAACAAGTGTTTGTATCTATTTACAAGATCTCAAAATAATGAAAGGCCTACTAGAAATTTTAAAAAATCCATAAAACATTTTAAAATCTAGATACCATAACTTCATAAATTGATAGTGAAGTAAGGAAATAAATAAATCATTATTTGAAGGAGTGTCAAAAGATTCAATGTGACAAACAAAAACAAATGCACCTTCGTAGCTATCTTAAAATAGTCATAAAGGGCTTAGAGGTAGTTAAATAATCATTACAACAAAAAACCCAAGATGTATGGTCATCTGAGATCAGGCCAATGCAGGTATGAAATTCCTGGTCTATTATGTTGTAACAAGATTTAAGGAAAACCTTCTAATTCCGGTTTTAATATCAAACTTTACATTTCCCAATACCTGTAACTAACAATTGCATTGTTTCATTTACAAAAAAAGGAAAACTTGAATTATTGAATCGTATTTATTATAATAATATTAATTGAATTTGGTTGAGTAAATGTTGGTTTGAGGTTATTATTTATGTGAATATTAGGCGGGCGAACAATGAATATATATATTTATTTTATAGTTTATAAGTGGTCCTAACCCAAATTAATTCCGCTCGTCATTATGTACCATAGCTGATAGCTTATATTTTTATAGGTCTACTTTAAATTGATTAATCTAATTATAATAATAGGACTAATAGTCAAATTTACCATTCAAACTCTCTACGAGTATGTGGAGTTTGGTAAGATTTTATCTTAGGCCTAATATTGATAGGCTACGCACAAAAATACACTACTACGATTACTTTATAGCTACCATTTTTATTTCGTGATGGAAGATATTTTAAGTTCTCTTCACACACGGTTTGAGTATATGCATTGAAATGATACTGATTTTCCACCCCTCTCATATATTAAAAAAGTCATGGGTGAAGTGCATTTTTCTTTAAAGTATTGTATGTAAAATATCCTTTCAATACTTCATCCATGGAGAATCACACGCCTTTCAGATTTAATGTCAATAGATTACACCATAAGATTAATTTTTTCTTTTAAAAATTAACTCCGTAGTAATACCACTCCCTCTACCTAATTGAGAGATATCCTTTACAACATCTGTCGCCAGGACTCTTTCTTTTAGTTGGTTTTGACATTGTTGACAAGGGGGTCAATGGGGTCAACGGGGCAAGGGGTAGGTTATATATAAGCCTCTTGTGCGTATGAATCCATTACAGTGGACACCAATAAATACACAAGAACTTTGTCATAACAGAGAGTAAGAATAACATAAAACCACACGGTGCCGGTAGCATAAATCTAGAGAACGTGTAATATCCATAGCGTACACAGAAAATGTTAAAGAGTGAAATTTGTTAATCTCTTATCTTCAGTGCAGAAGATGAAATCATTTTACAATATCGTGTGCAATTTTAAAGGTCTTACTTATTTCACAGGTGTAAGAAATATCACTATAATTGGCGCTCGATCACAGAGATATAATTACAAATTATCTCATCTGATAACGAGAACGTTTTAATTGGCGCTCGATCACGGGGCTATAAATACCAATTACCTCACAAATTAAACCGTATCATAATAATTGGCACTTCATCGCGGGTCAAATATCAATATATAAACAATAGCACTTTAGTGTATCTATAAATATAAATATATACATATACTCAATATATATGTGTATTATATATATATATGTGTGTGTATTATTTGTATAGTTTTATTTAATTATATATATATGAGCTATAATTTGATTTTATTTCTGTTAGCATGTTAGTTTGTAACCTGACTTGCCTTATAATAAATTTAATTATTAATAGTTTAGAATTGACTGTTGGTCAATTTCCTTTGTAAATCTAACAGATGGCGATAACATTGATTTTTTAAAAATGTATTTTATTTACTTTTTTTGCCAATCCACAATAGTTAACTCTTAAAATATCAAACATATCTTTAGTATTATCTACAATTTTTTTCTCTCTCTTTAAAATGCATTTAAATTGACGGCAGCTATGTTAGACTTTGAGTAGACAATTAAAGTTGTGTCAGCTTGATAGAATATTCCCATGAATATTCAGGAGGTAGCCTAGTGCTGTGCTATGCACAGTCTTAATCAAGTTGTTTTGATAATAGGTGAGGGTTAACACTTTTTTTCTTCTTACAATTAGATGGGCTAGCAAGACAGGGTGGTTACCATGATGTATTATCAATTACTCATTTTTATTGGTTACGGGATTTAATAAATGATCATATCCAAAACGATTTCTACTTTAGTAAAACGTTCACTTATGAATAATCACTCGATATAAAATTGATGCATTGAAACCTTTAAGCACGTCTATAAAAGGAGAGAGCATGGATGAATCGATTCAACTTTAGGTAGTAAATATAACTTGATTTTGTGATCAAGCGGCCAAAGTTTCTGGCCATAGATCCAGAGGTCTTGAGTTTGATACCCAGCGTTTGCAGATTTTTCTTTGGAGCAGTGGGTTTGGAACGGACTCAACTCAGCCTCGTTAGGTAAGACAAATTGAGGAACTATTTGAATACATAAGTTACAGCTCCGGTCTATAAAACCGAGATTAACTGTCGAGGGGCTCGTTGTGCTGACCATATAACACCTTCTATTCACAAATGTTGGCGGTGCGGCCGCAGTGCAAGTTGTTTATCTGGAGGGTAGTGGGTGGTGAGTCGCCAAGCAACCCACCAGCCACGTTTTCGTCACATGCAGCCAGACGGTACCGGCCGCACTGGGTCCTCCAACCCACCCAACCAGCCTAGCAAGTCGCCAGGCATGTAGCGAGGGAATCAGTTGTGTTGGATAATTTCACCTAGCCACCACGCGTTAAGTTATGGAGGAGCTGCTGATCTCGGCCGTTTACAAGCGGAAAGCGATATGGGACCCACGGTGATACCTAGATTATTCCATCGTGCAGTGCGGCTGGACTATATCCACCCTTCACCCACGAGCTTCCACCCTCTAGCCTCCGAGCTACCCACTACCCACCTGCAGTGCGGCCCTAGGTTGACAGCGGCGGGCGCTTGGTTGGCATAGCTCGCTTGTGGGCTCGTGCCATAATCATTCTATTAGTTTCCAAAACGCTTTTTTTTTAAATTGTTAAAGTGTTTTCTTATAAAACATTAGATGTGCCAACTTTATAGATCCTGATTATTACCTGTGACTTGAATTGTGATATAATCGATACTATGTTCAAGAATTAACCTATGGAGTTTTATAGTAAAATTAGAATCACGCCTTACTACCCGTCCGGTATAGAGGCTACGCATATTTACACTAAAGGGGTAGGCAGGAAGGTAAAATTTAGAAGCCGTGTGACGGTTCTCCATAAGCAAATTATCATAATAGTCTGATTCTCATTTAAGATTTTCTTTTAATGTTATCTTATACTGTTATAACTGTTTATGTGTCCTTTATCAGCATTCACACCCTTATTTATAACAAGTCAACATGTTTGGTGAAAATAGACAAAGCATGGATTATTATTATTATTGTAATTATCATCACCGCGGCCTACTACCCGTTCGGTTTTCACGCATATGTACTAACTAAGTTAATGTGCTAGGGGTCAGGAAGGTTGGCTCTAGATAAAGTGTTCCTGCACTTGTGTGAAGGGAGAGTGGGAAACCGTTTGGAGAAAATCACCCTTAGTACACCAGATAGAAATTCGAACCCCGATCCCCCCCGTCATCAGCAGTATAGTCTACTGCGAGAGTGATGCCTTAAACCATGATGAGGTCACCGAAGTGGTTTATAAATTATTAATTCGCAACCCACAACAGTGATTATTCCAAAATGGACCCACACTGAAAAAAATTTAATCCTATAAATTCACACTATACATTTATTATAAAATAATTGTGTTTAAACCATTGATGTCATGGTATCATTTAAATACTTAATATCCATTACTAATGTAATTATTTTTAACAAACCCAGCACGAAACCTTTTTAGGACATGTTTATTACAAAATTTTATAAACGTTTTTGGTAACCTTAGTTATCTTAATGGTCACTAACTAGTGCCATAAAATATCACTCAGGGCTATAAAGAATAGTATATTGGAGGTTTACCAGATGCTAGATAATGATACATGATTACACCTGTCTAGTCTCTCACAGATTAGACAAAAACATGGCTGCTTCAACAATGCTACTGATTTAAATTTCAAGAGATACAATTCCAATGTCTTAATTTCATTCAGTTAGCTATTAATTATTGTAGTAGTTGAGAAGCAGATACAAGCTCACATTCCAACAAATAGAGAAAAAAAAAGAAAAAAAGAATTACCATCTATCCAATTAATTCTAGTTTTAACCAAACCTATCATCTTTTGATGTTAGCAAGAATACAAAACAAAAATTTGTAAAGGGCAATAGAAAAGGTAGGTAGATTCGATAGTGCACGCACATCTGTACTAGTTTTTAAGTTCATAATATCTTCACCAATTGTAATTTTACATAGAGGTGTGTGTGTGTGTGTGGTATCCCCGTATATATGAAGCTTAAGAAACAACGTGGAGAGATTTCACATTATACTTTCAACGAAGTTGGACGGTGCCGTTAAATGCACGTATTTATATTTAAAAAAAGAAAGCATGCACATTGAACGTAATTACCCATGTTTGAACTGTTATGAAGTTTACTAATGCCTACCTTGAAATTATGAAGTTGATTACCCCACCTCCCCTCATTGAGGGGTAGATTAAAAGTGAAAGGGGGAGGGGGAGAAAAATAAGTAAGTGGAGTCTTTGGAAATGTGAAATTAAATCCTTATCAAAAGAACTATTCTGTTAAATGATCTGTGCTTTCGTGACTAAAATAAGGAATATATCTACACTAATTTATTTTTGTTATCTTTTTAAATTTCAATCGTTAAACTTGAATACAGGGGCGTCGCACGAAATATATT
>CABFOV010000250.1:46382-61187 GCA_902141375.1 Timema poppense
CCCCCCCCCCCCCCAAGGAACGAATTGACAGCGTTCCATAGTTTTTTTCCCCAGAACACCGTTAAGACAATGTTCTGTGCCTTCTATTACATTTAATTTGCTCTACAATCAATCTCTTGTCATGCGTAAACAAATTTTTAAAATAAACTTTGTTTTGTTGATTGCAAAGGACGGAGTATTTTCTAAACCAATACAATCCTCTACTGTTAATCGATATTGCTTCCGGTTGTTTTTTTTAATGCCGCGTAAACAGAGGCGATGCTCCCGTACTTAATTCATTACAACAACTACTACCGTGTGTACTACCAGATATTATGGCAACTATTTAAAACACAAGCAACAGAAACCTGCGCGTGATTTTGTAGTAACGAAGGTCATAGCTTTCAGCGATTTTTAAGTACACACGCGTGAGCATGAGAATAGTCTTACATTAACAGATTTAAAAATGAATTTCTTACCTTTAAAACAAAAGTGAAACAAAAATTTGTTGTTTTCAAAAATGTTTGAGGGAAATTGATATAATTAAATGTATTTTTATGTTTATTAACATTTTTTTTTCTGAAAATAACGTATTGTTTCAAAATACACATTTAAAGTTGTAATTTGTACGTACAAAACATCTGAGATAAAGGGACCTGACTTGAGCTGATCTGAAATGAGCTGACCTGAGCCGAAGAGGTCCAGATGCGTGATACCCCATTTGACAACTAGCTTTCATGCTCTGTGCCAAGCTTAGGCTGGTCTGAGATGAGTCGACCTGAGCATAGGAGACCCAATGCGTGGTACCCCAGTTGATAGCTAGCTTCCAAACATTTTCTGCCAGGTGATATGAGATTAACGTACCTGACCTAAGCCAAACCAGTGCGCAAACACTTTTAGGGCCGTATATTTACTATTTAGTCAAACCTCAGGGTCAACGAAGCTTCCATTATACGAATAATAACGAATAGTTAAGGTTGAATGGGAGATTGACTGATGTCCAAATCCTGACCCTATATATATGGCCCTTAGAGTGCGTAAAGAGCGGTAAAGATTTTTATAAGCCTATGCCACTTTGGTTTGTCGGATATCATCTGTAGCCATATTCTGTGTTTGGGACAACATATAGGTGCTGCTACCTCTTCCGATGAGATGTTATCATAATGATTATAATTAAGTGGCGCTAGTAGAAATCTTAAACCTAACATAAGCCTGATTAAACAGACAATGAAAACTAAACCGTAGAAACAATTCCCCTTCGGTAAAAAAAATACCTATGGAACCACCAGAAATCAAACCCAGGGCCTTTAGATTAGTACCTAGGAATACTGACTGCTAGACCAAGAGGCCAAGGACCGATTCATGTGAAAACACTCGTTTAAAAGCTTTTCGTCTCCATTCCTATCGAGTCACTTGGCCATTACAGTTCAGATTTTTATTTGCACTATAAAGATGCAGGAGCTACGACCTTCAAAGTGATACTAGACAAGACAAGGAACAAAATAAAAAAACAAATAAACAAGAAAATGTCCAGTTTACGTTTATACGACGTAAAACAGTCTTTTGTAAATTACTTTCTAGAAATTGTCAAATTATAGGTAAGGCGGTAAACAAATTGTCTTTTATTTATGTAATAAGCAGACATTTTAATTATTTCAAATATTTTAACAAGCAGCTAATTGGACGAGAAACAATAAAGGATAAAAACTCTTTTATATATATATATATAAAAGAAAGTAGACTGGACCCCACTGTACATGATTTAAATGTGAAATGAGTAGCAAGTTTTTTCTGTTTTAAAACTCATGTCTGGAAGCGACTAAACATCAATCCCAGTCTAAAAAAAGTAATAGTAATAAAAATCTCACGATAGCTTTTTGCCTCCCCACATCGCAGTGGTCTATCTATTTGAGCACCTGGAAATATTTTTTTTTAACAGGTTGGAAATAAAATTAAGTTTACATTTGTTCGTGAGAAAGGGAGTATTGCGTGTAATCCTTGATTTCATGCTACTTATGCTATGTAAATAGAGCCACCATCTATATTCTAGAGCCATGGTCTGGTTGTATCAGTTTGGTTACGGAAATTATTATTATTATTATTATTATTAGCACCACGTCTTACTACCCATTTGGGTGATACGCAAATATTACGGAAACAAAATATTGTTCAAACATGATCGCATGGTCTAAGGTGCTACTCTCGCAATAGACCAGACTGCGTATGACGGGGAGATCGAGGTTCGATTCCGGTTGGGATTATTGAGAGTAGTTTTCCTAAATGGTTTTCAACTCTCTCTCTCACCCCTTCCTCATCCCTCACCCATTAGCGTAATTAGTACATATGAGTATAGCCCAAATGTGCTACTAAAAATAAATAAGGAATAAGCATAATTTAAATTTCTTTATTTTCGAAACATATTAATATTTTGATATCCATACCAGTGGATACGTAGAGATAAAGGCGTCAGTATAGTTTTTGTTTGGCCTTCCGTTCATGAGAAGGCCTGTGTTCGTGTCCCGATTGGATGTACAGAGGTAGTTTTTCTTTCTATATACTTTCTTCACCCTCGCAAATACCGGTATACTTCCTCCAAAATTCAGACTTCTTCATCCCTACACAATAAGTGTAAATCTGCGGATACCAAAACGAGAAATAAAATGTGGAGCATAAGAATAAAATATATTTTGGCCACCAGAAATTAGTGCCGAGTTTTTCAGATCGAGTTTTTCGGAAATTTTTATTCATTCGAGGATTTGAAACGATATTCAAAATTAGGACGAGATATTCCCGAGTAAATTAAGACGTTGCCATTGATTCGTAAAACTTTTAAATAGGTGTTATGATATAGCAGCTTACCGAATTAAAACCAAGTTTAATTGTATTAACGGGCCGTTTCACCGCTAACGAACCTTTTTCAATGTCCTTGAAATAATTTATGTATATTTAAATGAGAAAACATGATTGCACAGAAATATGTGAAATAGTCTTATCTATGAGAAAAATACCATGAAGAGAAAATACAAAAGTTTAATTTATATACAATTCTGAGAAACGCGTTTAATATGAAAATATTTTAAATTAGTAATATTTTATTAATCCCGTGTTGGTGGATAATCCATCTAAATTACATTTTCCTTTAGTCCTTTTTGCCGGGAGTTCATGGTTAGAGCCCCAACTAGCTGATTAAAAAAAAATAGTTCCATACATTTTCCTAAAGCAAATCCAGGTGTATTTTCTCTAAAATTCTACCTTACTAATCCCTATCACATCATCGCAATCAGTACAGCCTGAACAGGCAGTGAAACGTGGTGAAAAGTAGATACTGTTTTTTATTTACTTACAAAAAATATTTGGAGAGTATGACCATAATTATATGCATGATAAAAAAAACTTTATGGCGTCTGCCCATAATTGAGTCATACCGACCGAGCGACCGCCGTCTGTTGACAAAATAGTGCCAGCTCATGCGTATAGAGGGTGTATTGTAGTGAACACAACGAGCCCTCCGGCCGTTAATATCTGTTTTATAGACCGGAGCAGCTACTTTTTCAATCAAGTAGCTCCTCATTTGTCCTTACGAGGCTGAGTTCAAAAACCCAATGCTCAACACAGACAATCTGAAAAAGCCAGGTATCGAACCCGGGACCTCTGGAGCTCTAGTCAGGAACTCTGAACACTAAATCACGAAGTTGGTCATTGAGGTCCATGACACGTTTTTAAAATTAGTTTAAATACATTTTTGAATCAAATTAAATGTGACAATGAGGCTCGTTTCACCCATGGTTAACACCTTTACATAGTTAGGTAAACTTATAGTCTATAATAATATAGATATTGCGCGTCTGGGCTCCATCATTTGTAGCCCAGTAGTGGAGAGGTTAATCAGTACTAATGTACCGTTGTCCAGGGTATGCCCAAATGTACTAATTGTACAAGTACAGTACATCCTTTCCGTGGAGGTACTTTCCATGTCCCGAATAGATGAGATAATAATTATAATAATAATTTAGCACCACGTTTTACTACACATTCGGGTTGTACGCTTAAGTACTAATTACGCTAACGGCTTAGGAATTGGGAAGGTTGAATCTATAGGAAATGAACCCGCATTTGCGTGGAGGGAGGGTGGAAAACAATTTAGGAAAAGCCACTCCAATTCCCCCGACCGGGATTAGAACCTTGATCTCCCCGTCCGCGGTAGTCTATCTCAACATGAAACTAGCGCGTTAGCTAACTACGCCACCGAGGTGGGTGATGAGATGAGATGATGTTTATAGTGAGTACTAGGGTGTAAAACCAGTAGAAACACTTAACCCTACTATAAGTCTAGCAAACCAAACCCTAGTGACCATTAGAGTAATTCCTGTTTCGGGAAAAAACACCCAAGGTACAAGCCGGGAATCGAATCCAGGACCCTTGGACGCGTAGCCAGGTGCACTGACCATTACACCACGGGGCCAGTTACTTAGATAGGTAATACAGCTCTAACCAGGCGTCGGAACGTGGCGTGGTTTTCAGTTGTATATATTTTTAAACATTTGAATCGAGACCAGTGAATCCATTACAACATATTTAAAAAAATACAACACATCTTTAAAAACAATATTTTTTAAACGAAAAATGCAATCGGTATTTAATAACATTTTTAATCAAATGCATTCGGTATTTAATAACATTTTTAATCTAAAGAAATCTTGGTCTAAATATTGAACACACTTATCGCAACATACTGAATAATTTATTCTTTAATAAATATGTATGGTTTCGATACCAAATGTTTTGAATTCATACATTTCAATTTCTACGTTTTAATGTATATGGAATTTATAGACGATTAATAATTGATCTATGTAATTAATTGTTCATATTTTTTAAATTAAAAAGATTGATTACAATATTATTATTATTATTATTATTATTAGCACCGCGTCTTACTACCCGTTTGGGTTATACGCACTTACGCTAATGTGTAATGGTAGGGTGATTGTGAGATGAAATGGAGGACCTACTGTTTAACGTGGAATCCAAACCACGGTGGAAGCCTGGCATTCCCCACATTCACAAGATGTCTTGTCAGAGGTGAAGGAAGGGTTTGGTAATCAGATAAATCTGTGCCGGGACCGAGGATTGAACCCCGGCCGCCAGCACAGAAGTCTGACACCTTACCCCTAGACCGCCAGGTCCCCCACGATTAATTACAATATCGCTGTTGTCAAGTGAAAAGTATGTACATAAAATAGCACTTTGATGTGTTTTCTGGGTCAAGCTCAATCTTGTATTTAAGTTATCGGTTAATAGGCCGTGAGGTGGGCTGAGTGGGATGGGAAGGAACGCGACTTAAGGTCCTTGTTTTTTCAGTTTTTATTCCGAAATTTCCCCCGCCCTCCCCTCCCCCCCAAGTAAATCAAACATTGGTTTAATAGATACATTAAGTGAATATCAACAGACAGGTTGCAAATCATTGCAATTATGAGAATGTCCGTATGGAGGAGGCCACATTTCAATTAATTTAAATTAGTTGAAAAATGACACCTGGACACGGAAATCAAACCAGGAACCTTTGGCTTAGAGCATCGTCACGATTAGTCATAGATCCCGGGTTCTATGTCAATGTCCAGGAGTAATTTTTCAATTCATTTAAATTAATATATACATTTAGTTTAATTTTTTAATTTTCTATACATTTCAATCTAAATAGTTATTTTTAATATCTGTCATGGATATTGAGTAGTTTGACCAGGACTTTTAATTTAAAATGATTCTTGTCAAAGCCCATCTACACTAATATTATAAAGAGAAACGATTTTTTTTTGTTTGTAATGGATAAACTCAAAAACCACTGGACCGATTTTAAAAATTCTTTCACCAATATAAAGCTACATTATCAGCGAGTACCATAAGGGTATATTTATAATGGATAAACTCAAAAACTACTGGACCTATTTTAAAAATTCTTTCACCAATATAAAGCTACATTATCAGCGAGTAACATAGGCTATATTTTATTTTGAAAATAAGGCGGAAGGGGGGTGGGTGAAGGGGGAAGGGTCTAGTGTTAAATATACAAGAACTGTTGCGAGCACGATATATAAAAAATTAAACTAAACGTATTTACTGAAACAGTGTTTAAGATGCTTTGACTGGCACTTCCATCCATCACACCTTAATATTCTTACTAAGTTCAAGCGCAGACCCGATTGACTCAATGATTTATCTTTTACATTTATGGAACTAGCGCTAGTGAATGAAATAAAGGCAATACCAATAGGAATGCTATTTTCCGTCTGTGACTATTAAAATTTATGGTTATCACTTCCATTTCTTACTCAAAATATATCGTGCAATTTTTTTTAACGTAAGTAGTTTTTTTCTCCAAACGACCTTGAATTTAGTTTAATTTGAGAAAATACTTGAGCGATCTTCTATAAGAGAGCCTTATGTACCAAAATGTTAATATTTCTTAACGTTATAGCCTAATGTTTGTAAAAAAAAAGGGAACAATTTTATTGAAAGGAAAAGTACTTTACTAGCTTCAAGAAGATCTTAAAATCTCCAGAGATTTTATCTAGAATATAATTATATTTCGCTACTCATAAATTTGAATGACTCCTAATTTGTTTGCAGGATGTAGCAAATTTAAAAAGAACCTGATGTTGTTAAAAAAAAAGGAAAACATAATTTACAAATTACTAAACTTTTTAAAAAAAAAGTATTTCCAGTCACATGACTACTTGATCATTTTATAAGTTGAGAGTGGAGCTAAACATTCAGTTCCATTTTCGAAGCTATGTCGAATTTCTGGAACGAGGTAACTAAAACTTTTGAATAATGCACAAAGCAACTGTAATTTCCTCTACGCGGCAACATGTTCCGCCATGTCATCATTATTCACTGTAAGCATCGGGTCGGAGGACAAAGTGAACTTTCTCGAATTGCGGTCATAGAACGATTCTGCGGTGGCGGTTCTCGCAAGTGCGCGCACGTACACACACACACACACACACAAACACACACACACACACACATAAAAGTGCGAGCTGCGCGCGCACACGTACTGTACACTCGGGTAAAGTTGCTACAAAACAATCTGCCTCATTACTAATTGCTACTCGAGGTCTTTACCATACTTCTTCTGCCCCCAAAAAACATTGTTCCATGGGTAACTTAACTTAACTCTGGAGCAGATCTCCCCACCGAAAAGTACAGAGCAGCGCGTGAGAGCAACGTGTTTTAAGATCATTAATTTTCTCCCTATGAAACAATTAAGAGCGGCAATCTCCGCGAATACACAAGAGTCTTTCGTCTCTTAAATATGTTTAAAAGGGGCTTTCAAAATGTTGCTCCTCACCGAATTATAAATACATTTTCGTGTCTGAGACTTGGTGTGTGTGTGTTTGTGTTTGGTAAAAAAAAAACACAAAGAAAGGAGTTCATGTATCTATTCTGTGGTTCCCAACAAGAAGAGTATAAAAAAAAATCTAAAAACTCGGGAAGACAAGGCATTTTAAAATTACAGGGGCGGGCCAAGGGGGAAGAGTTTTTTTTATTTTAGTGAAGAAGAGAAGAGAAGGATAGATATAGATTTTTTATTAAAAAAAGAAAGAAAAGAGGAGCGCTAGGTAGGCCATAGCTGGAGGGTGCGGTCTCCTTGGTTAGCCTCCGGGAGGTAAAAGACAGCAAAGCAACACTCGGCAGCAGGTGGCTTCAAGCTATTCAGAACGAACCAAGATATTTCTTGTTTGGTCGCTTTTGCTTCCCTTCCTCTCGCCTCCTCCTCTTGTTCTTGTTCGCCTCGGGAGTAAGAATCAGTTCTTCCCATCAAGTGCACCTGCCACTGATGTATGTGACCAAAAAGCCTAACTCTATATACTCACACACTGGCAACGTTGCCATATATTCTCCTCACACAGGAATATCTAGATAGCATTAGTTAAAGCTCCCAGGCCAAGGAAGACACCCTTGATATATATAGTTCACTCACACGGTTTATGAAGGCATACTTGTTTTCCTTCACTCATATGACCAAGGAGGGCACACTTTCTATCTTTCACCATCATGGCCAAGTAGATCACCCTTGCTATATTTCATTATCATGGCCAAGGAGGTCACTCTTGCTATATTTCATTCCCATGGCCAAGGAAGTCACTCCTGCTATATTTCATTCTCATGGCCAGGGAGGTCACTCTTGCTATATTTCATTCTCATGGCCAAGGAAGTCACTCTTGCTATATTTCATTCTCATGGTCAAGGAGATCACTCTTGCTATATTTCATTCTCATGGCCAAGGAGGTCACTCTTGCTATATTTCATTCTAATGGCCAAGGAGGTCACTCTTGCTATATTTCATCCTCATGGCCAAGGAACTCACTCTTGCTATATTTCATTCTCGTGGCCAAGGAAGTCACTCTTGCTATATTTCATTCTCATGGCCAAGGAAGTCACTTTTGCTATCCTTCACTCCCTTTACTAAGGAAGGCACACTTGCTATATTTAATTCTCATGGCCAAGGAGGTCACCCTTGCTATATTTCATACTCATGGCCAAGGAAATCACTTTTGCTATCCTTCACTCCCTTTACTAAGGAAGGCACACTTGCTATATTTCTCGCCCATGGCCAAGAGAGGCACAACTGATGTGTTTCATTTCCACGGTCAAGGAAATCCTTCTTGATGTACTTCACTCTCATGTCTAAGGAAGGCACACTTGCTATATTTCTCTTCTACGGCCCAAAATTGAGTATGCATATTATTTAGTCATATGCTAAAATTGAACTTACCCAAAATATTATTGTTATGTAAGTGGAGCATCTAGTATAAAACGTGGTCAAATTACAAAATAAGATCGAGGATCTTGGACCCAGGCTAGTGCATGACATAATACAACTTTTGGTTCAGTGGTTTCGTGGAATGTTGAGAAATCAAGGTCATGACAGGCGGAGTACTTTTTAAGAAAAAAAAAGTTGAGAAAGAGTGGTAGGAGGAGTGTAAAAGAGACACATTAAAAAAACACTATGACCACTACAATGTCCGGTCTACTCACTAAATTCTTATTATGTAGGGAGGGTTAATTTTTTTTTAAAAAAAGGGCAGCGATGCTTGAAGCTAACGGAACACGCATCCGTCAGATTTCTTGACTGATTACCGCACATAAAGTGTATTATTTGATGTAGTACAGTGTCACCTTCTATTTCATTAGTACACCCTTACCTGCACTAATGGTCACATGGTTTAAGACGTCAAGCTCTAAATATACACTGACTATCTGATGAAAGAGAGGTTGAGGATTGAATCTCAGCTGGGTTTATCGGGGATGTCTTATATATATATANTATATATATATATATATATATATATATATATATATATATATATATATATAAATGTCTCCTTGTGATTTATCACGGTGATGTTACCACGCACTAACATTCTACGCTAATGTGGGTGTATTTTATTTAAGTTAATTTCCCAATCCCTTTACCATAGAATAAGAGCCATGCATTTGGATTGTTATCGATTTGTTGGTTAAAAAAATGTAATTCTGGTCTTCCCTTTTGGGTAAGCACTTATTACCAAAGCCCAGATTTTGATGACCTAAATATTATCAAAAAACATATAAAATATTACTTCAAATTTTTTAAAAAGACCTAGAATTATGAAAAAAAACCTCGTAACATGCACTATACACATTATTGTAAACTAAAAAATACAAACGTGTAACCAACACGGCATAAATTGAGGTGTTTGTTTGTTTTAACATTTATTGTGTTGTGGATTTTAAGTGACAAAACGAGTAATGAAAGGTGTTTTGATTAGTTGGTGGCACCCGCCTCGGTGGCGTAGTTGGCTAACGCGCTTGTCGTGTTGAGCTCGTCCGCTGAGGACAGGGAGATCGAGGTTCGAATCTAGGTCGGGTGAACTGGGGCTGGTTTTTCCTAAATGGTTTTCCACTCTCCTTCCACGCAAATGCGGGTTCACTTCCTCTAATTTAACCTTCCCAATTCCTAAATCCATTAGCGTAATTAGTACTTAAAGCGTATAACCCAAAAGGGTAGTAAGACGCGGTGCTAAATTATTATTATTATTATTATTATTATTAGTTGGTAAACAATATAACATATGCGCTGACAACTTACACAGAGTGTCAGCACTACTCATGATAAATCAGGCTATGGGGGGAGGGTAAATAATAATGTTTTTAAGCTATCTGGGCTGACAATTCACCATCGATTCTAGGGGCGTCACTCAGCCCATTTTGGGAGCTACGTGGGCTAGAGCGCTGGATCGCCAAGTACGAGTGCGGAGGGCTATCATCTTGCCCAAGGTACCGAGGTTCATACCCTTGTAGGGCCACCGAGAGGTCAGTCAGGCCATTGGTTAAGCATTCCTTTCTATAACATAGTTTTGTCACGATCTCCTAAGTAGTTCCATTAATTTTTTTCATATATTTTAATACTCCTTATCAACATAAGATTTTGTAATAGAGTATGGTAGTACAATAAAACCATAAAAACTCAAGACAAACGTCAATTACGATCCCACACAGTCATATTTCAAGTCATCGCTCTCATCCTGACAATTTAGGCCCACGCAATGAAAAGGGTGGTGGGGGGTGACAAATGTAAAGAAATGTATTTAGAAACTAAATTCTTACATTTTGCTAAATACAAAATTGATCTAAACTTATCTGCTTCAGAAGTAATAGCTACCCCACTCCAACGCAACCCTCTTCAGCATAGTTGCAATGTATCATTAGGGATGTGTATTTTACAATCATATAGGCAAAGAAGATACAAAGTTCATCGTCTACATTGTATTCTCACACTGACAAATGTTCGTTGAAAAAAAAATTAGTTATAAAATATCTCTAGTATTTAGAAATGTACCTATTAATTCAATATGAATGCCTTGAAATTAATCAAAAATGCCTAGAAATGCCTCTAAAAATAATATGACCTATAATTCCACACTGACCCCCCAAAAAATACCTTGCACACTCCTACAAAAAAAAGGGGGGGGGGAAGTGATCATATTACATGTCAATCAAATCTGGGCCCTGTTTACTACCACCCTCCACTTGGAGCCCTTCAACCAATTGTTTTCCTCCTAGCTAGCAAACGCTTGTAGCTACAAATAGTAATCTTTAATTTTGATCAAAAACTTAATTCAAATTACTTAAAATACGAAACCTATAGAGGGGCAGTATAAAATTTACGGTTTATATATTTCAATAAGCAAGCATAACATTTATAAATGGTGCAGTTTATAGTGTAGCAAATTTACGTAAATTTTTACAGAAAATGGTCTAGTATGTTGGTTTGTTCGGTTTGCAGAAAAAAATGTATAATTTATAAAGTTGGTAAGATAAAATGTACAACATACATGGCTGTGTGAATAAAATATAAATATTTTACAACTGTTAGCATGAAATATATAGAGTTTACATTTTCAACATGAAACGTACAGCCTCGCTAGTTGTCGACGTAAAAAGAAAAATTCTACAGGAGCCAACATAAAATGTATACTTCTACACTTGAGTAGGCAGCATAAAATCTACAATTCATACAGTTGTCTACATTGCATATATGAACTATATGTTGTCGGCATAAAATGTTCTACACATAGTCTATAGCTATCAACATAAAAGGGAAAGCTTATACAGTTTTAAACATAAGAATTATACTGTGCTTCTACATTAAGTAGCATTAAATGTACAACTTATTCAGATGTCAACATAAAATGTATACATCTTAAAAATGTGTCACCATAAATTATAGAGTTTCTTTAGTTGAAAGCGTAGACACCATAAAATATGTAACTTGTAGGGGAGATAGTTGTACCTAGAGCATAACGTACCTAGGAACACTTTTCTGTTTCAGGTCGGTGCTTCAACCTGTTGGCCTATGGCGATACTATGTTTTGAGGAGAGCGACAGAGAGCAGTGCCAGCTTGTTTTTGATTGAATCTGACGAAATTTGAGGTTGTGAGACGCGATCGAAATTTTAAGGCGTGATTTGTAAATATGTTTTATGTTAGTTTATTATGATTTAGTGGAAAGACGTAATGTGTTTACATTAAACAGTTGTGCCATCGTATTCAATATTCCTCGGTAAGTAAAATACACTGTTTGCTTTTCTCTCTAGTTGTAACTTAAAAGTTGGAACACAATGTTTCTTAAAAATGGCACCGTATTGTACCAAGGAATATAAACACATGAAGTACCTTGAAACCTGTTTCAGGATGTGTCATGTAATTTTTATTATTTTATTGGTGACCTGGCGGTCTAGGGGTAAGGTGTCGGACTTCTGTGCTGGCGGCCGGGGTTCAATCCTCGGTCCCAGCACAGATTTACCTGATTACCAAACCTTTCCTTCACCTCTGACAAGACATCTTGTGAATGTGGGGAATGCCAGGCCTCCACCGTGGTTCGGATTCCACGTTAAACTGTAGGTCCTCCATTTCATCTCACAATCACCCTACCACTACAATTAGCGTAAGTGCGTATNTCTCACAATCACCCTATCATTACACATTAGCGTAAGTGCGTATAACCCGAACGGGTAGTAAGACGCGGTGCTAATAATATTATTTTATTATTCCAGATATTATTTTATTATTCCAGATTACAATGCCACGAAGTAAGTCTGGTATGAGGAGGGTGCCTGTCGACACAGACGCTATGAAAAAAAGCAATAGAAGCTGTCACTGCTGATCCAGATAAGAAGATTTCAATTAGGCAGGCGTGTAAGGTGTATAGCGTAAAGCTTGCTACTCTTTCAAGGAACTTGGTGGCTGTTTTATGAAATCTGGGGCAGAAGCCTACAAGTACTCTACAAACTTTGATGTCAATCGAGTGTTTAGTGTAGAGGAAGAAAAACTAGTGATGGAATACATATAAAAAGTTGCGAAAATGAAATATAGTTTCTAAAAAAAGGGTGTGAGGCAACTGGAATATAAATTTTCGGTAGAAAATGAGAAAAAAAAATATCCTGAGAATGGGAATGTAGAAAAAAATAGCTGAGAAACAATGGATGCACTGTTTCATGTGAAGGCACAGTAATGCACTGTCAATCAGTAAACAGGAGGCCACGAGTTTGTCATGTTCAACAAGTTTCAACAAATAAATGTATTTTATATTCGTGTGTCATATAGCAAAAACATTCCATGGTTATGTGATTCAAAACTATACATTCCACTTTTACCAAAGAGAGTCTAAAAAACAGACAGAATAAAGCAGCCAAAAGAAAGCATGCTTGTTCTTCTTCATCTGAGGACGATTTTGTTCCTTTAGTCTCCACTGATGATGAAGATAGTGCGGACTAAGAATGCTTATACTGTAATCAGCCTTATCGGCAAGACAAAGGAGGTGAAAGGTGTATCCGTTGTGTTATTTGTCTTCGATGGACTCATGAACTTTGTGCCGGTTCCGACAAAAGTTCTTGGAAAATTTACAGGTGTGACTTTTGTACTCAGGTCATAAATTGATTTAGATTTTTTAAAAGACCTTTAATTCATATTTAGACTATTGTTAGATATTTTTGTTCAATTTATCAATTTTATAGTAAATGTATTCAATAAAATAATTGATTTTGGCTTATGTTGAGTTCTTAATTACTCCTACTAAATTGGTGTGTTCCATGGTACAAAGAGTAGTGTTCCATGGCATGTCAACATGTTGTACCATGGAACATTTGTAAGCACTAAACAAAACTTTTTTTTATACGTACATGCATTTTAAATACTTATTATTATTATTATTAGCACCGCGTCTTACTACCCGTTCGGGCTATACGCACTTACGCTAATGTGTAATGGTAGGGTGATTGTGAGATGAAATGAAGGACCTACAGTTTAACGTGGAATCCGAACCACGGTGGAGGCCTGGCATTCCCCTAAATACTTGTTAACAGCTGCAAATATTACTAAGGGCCATATGACAGTATCTAATGGCTTTGTTAATTTGGTTCTAAGGTCAACTATTTTGTAGTTAAGGGAGAGATGAAAAAAGTGTTCTATGGTACAACTTTCCCCTACTGCTGTCAGCATAGATCCGACTGATGTATCGCCAACGTTATGGCTTTTGATAGGCTTAGGTCTAATACTTTTAATCAATCCTACACTCAGTTACAACCTCTGAAAGAACTTCAGGCTTAGAGTAGGGTAGCAGTTCTCAAACTGGGGTACGCTTACCCCCAGGGGTACGTGGTTACCTTTCAGCCGGTACGCAAGCAGCTCTCAAGGGAAAGTTGGCAAAATAGCAATAGACTTAGGGAAAAACCAAATTGTTGGCAATTACCGCTATCTAGTTATTTCCACCCCTCTTTTTCCCGTATTTGCTCAAGGCTGGAGATTGATTTCTGAGAATTTTCATCCCTCTACCTGGCACCTTATACATTAGCTGTTTATTACGTCTTTATCAACAACATATCTCTGTTAGAGTGGTTTTTCATCCATGGTGTACCGCAATAGGCTGCATTTGAAGCCGGACCTCCGCTTGAAAGTTTCAACTGGACAGCCAGACATCACAACTTGTGCTAAGCCATGCAGCCACACCCCTCTCATTGAAAAACTTAGAGATTCATAATATATCAGCTCAAGAATTACACTTTAAAATTTTGATATTAAAATATTATGCTTATGTTTACTTTTTTTCTATATTTTTGAACGAATTTCTGAAAAAATGTATACAACTTTTTACAGTAAAATTATGTTTTTTAACTGATCATAACGATTCTCAATAATATATAATGTTAAGGATATAACAGTAGTATTCTCTTTAACTAGATTTGTCACATTTGAAATATTTTGATTAAAAATATTTCCCCCC
>CABFOV010000250.1:78960-89358 GCA_902141375.1 Timema poppense
GGGGGGGGGGGGTGAGGCACTTAATAACGCCTCATGCAAGACGAAGTGTCAAGAAAAGTTAAAGATATTGTCAGGAGTTAATTTTAAGATTCCTCGAGAAAGTCTCCTAACTTATAATTCAGTCCGTTTGGAAATGCTCTGTGTCTAAAGCTTGTAATATACTACTCCCCTTTCATTGTGTAGACTTTCTCACCATTGTCACAGGACAGACCCCCACCTGCTTCCTTGAAATCCGGTGCAGACCCCACCAACACCCAACCTCTTCCCTCCACCCGACTCATTCCATCACCTTTTATTGTTAAATTATCATTCGTGTCATCTTATTCTACCTAACCGGCAACTACAGTAAAAAATAAACTTTTAAACAAATTCTGTTGTATTGTATGTAGTCCACTTTTGGTCCCACTTCATTTTTAAATGTGCCCAGGGTGCACCTAGATTTTTATTTTTCCCTTTCTTTCACAAAGAGGGACATAAATTACAATTGGATAAAACGATAACTTAAGATTGGATGAAAAGTTGTTTTGAACGGTTGTATTTGCTTTACAAGCGATTCAGCAAATAATACATTTGATTTATGAAACTCTATTTTTAAACTGGTTTAACTAGTTTATTAATTTTACTGGTTTTATGGGGAATTATTGTTAACGTAACTTCACATTTTATCTAGTACCATGGGACGGTAAATAGTATAACAAGAGGTAAAAAAAAAACCCACATAAAAACTATAAATTTAGATATCCATACATCATATCCAGAAGACATCCTTTAACTGTACAGTACATAAAAACGAAAAATACAACAAAAAAACCCTCATACAATAAAAGGAAATATTTGGTCTAGCTATTAATAATGGTCTTCTACTACAATTGAAATAAAGGTTAAGAGATTACAGCATATATATTCTCTATAGCAATTTTAATTTCAGACAGGGAATCCATTTTATTTATTTTTGGTGGCAAAATAGAATATGGTAGCCATACTTATTACGAACCTCATCTACGTTCAAGGGCGTTGATATGTTGAGTTTAAAACGCTGTCTGGACCACTTTCGATAAACACTGGTTATCTATAACTGGTATACTGCAACATTTATTACATAAGGACACGTGGTCTAAGGCGTCAGAATCATGACGTTCTGAATTTACTGCTATGGATAGTTCCAGGTTCGACTCTTGGTCGTGTATACTGGTGGTCCAAATTGACTTTTATCGTCGATTTCCCAGTTTTTCCCCTTGTTTATGCAAGTGTACTTCCAATAAGACTTAATTCCTCATATCTAACCCTTAGATTACGACTTTAATAAATATCGCGTTGAACTTTCTAATTAAAACATTTCTTTCATTTGAAAAAATGCATTTTACCGAGTATCTACTTCCCATTTGACTAACTATTGATGTGAATTCATCTTATATCTTTTAATATTAATAATATTAACGTAGGCTTGTTGAATCTACCTATGCACATGACCCATAAAATAACTTTACTCTATATAATACACAAAACCCAGAACCCCGGTCTTCAATTAGTCGTTGTGATAGATTGAAACCTCCATTCACTAATAAGTTTTTAATCCATATCGGGAATAGAACATGGGACCCTTGACTCAGTAGGAAGCTGAGCTGTGGACTGAGTCAAAGTGTTGTACCTCTTTTTTACATCATAACTGCTATCACACTTCGCTGCAAGGTCATTAATTAATTCAGTCCACTCTTTGGTAAGGTAAAAGGGCTTACTATGACACAACTTGCTATAGGCCTAGTAAGTATAATGGTAAGAGTAAGACCTAGGTCTATCTTTCAATATGGCGCAAGGGTGTTGAAGTGACAAAACTTTGTACATATGTTCAAATAAAACAATTAAGATGACAGTGCAAATTTATACCTTTACACAAAGTGAGAGAAAATATGGGTCCACCGTCTTGCATGAGCTCAATTTCACAAATAGAGGTGATCTTTAACTATATCATTGTTTTTTAGCCCCACGTCTTAATACCTTTTCGGGTTATACGCTTATGTGCTTAGGGATGAAGAATGTTATATTTAAAGGAAGTGTAGCCACATTTGCATGGAGAAGTATTATAAAACCTTTTGGAAAAACAACCCTCAAGACACCCGGCCGAGATTTGAACCTTGATCTCCCAGTCATCGGCAGTCTAGTCTACTGCGAGAGTAGCGCCTTAGATTATGTGGCCACCGAGGCGTGTAGATTGGTATGGTGGTTTCCTTATTAACTAAAACTGAAGTAAAGAGATGCTTATTGCTTATGTCATAGGGGGATATAATCTATGCAAATGTATATTATTATTAGCACCGCATCTTACTACCCGTTCAGTTTGTACGCACTTACGCTAATGTGTAATGGTAGGGTGATTATGAGATGAAATGGAGAACCTACAGTTTAACGTGGAATCCGAACCACGGTGAAGGCCTGGCATTCCCCACATTCACAAGTTGTGATTAATACACGACTTGTCAGAGGTGAAGGAAGGGTTTGGTAATCATATAAATCTGTGCTGAGACCGAGGATTGAACCCCGAACCCCCAGCACAGAAGTCCGACACTTTACCCCTAAACCACCAGGTCACGCAAATGTATGGTTTGCCCACAAATAAATACAATACTTTTTAAAATTTTAAATGAGCAAAAACTTTGATGTTGGGTGTTATACTATTATACAAAGGTCCTAAATTCTAACCTTTTAGAGGAACCAAATTTTACCGATCTTGGTTTGTGTTGGTGTTATTTTGTGTTTTGAGTCTTACTACCCAGTCTAGCTATCCGCATATTCAAACTAATAAGGTAGTTATGAAGGAGGTAATTTTTATAGAGGAAATTTACCCACGGTTTCGTGGAGGAAGAATGGGGAAACTCTATAAAAGAACGTATCCACCGGTACTCTAACCCCAATCTCTTTGTCCTCAGTAAACTAGACTAGATGAGCCTGAGATTTAGTCCACGTGCCCAACAATGAAGGCATTAAAGAACATCTCTTTTCACTACAATACATATTCATGACTTTAGTCACCGCGTCTTATTATCCGTTCAGCTTATATGTATATATGAACTAATTACGATAATGTTTGTCGAGGATGAGAAAGGTTTTAATTTAGAAGAAGTATACCCGCATCCATGTGTATGAAGAGTGTAAAATCATTAAAAATATCCTCAGTAAACCTGACCCGGATTCGAGTCGCAATCTTCCCATCATCAGCAGTCTAGTATATTGCGAGTGTGATGGCTTAGGCTCAGACCACCATGCAAAATTAATGTAAGCACTTAATATTTTCCCTGTTGACTAACTTACAGCTACATGCATCGGTGATTGTGTGGTCTAAGGCGTCCGGTCTAGGACAACTGGGGACCGCCAATACTGGGCACCAATGTAAAAACGTAATGATAGTTTTTTACGTTAATATTCATTTTTAAAGTTGTTAAAAATCATAACAGAGAAATATTAATTTGTTTGTATTTATAAAGTAAGACTTCTTGATATTTTATATTACAAATAATTAAAAACACATAAAAAACACATGAAAAATTCCTAACCTATCCTAATCTAACGTAACTTAAACTAACCTAATTTTTATTGTTTTTTTACAATTAAAAACACACATTTTAAGGTCATGTTAACTTTATAGATACAAATAAATTAAGATGCCTCTGTTATGATTTTTTTTAAACTTCAAAAATGAATATTTACTTAAAAAAGAACAATCATTACGTTTTTACACTGGCGCCTAGTCTTGCCAGCACCCGGTTGGCCGCACCCGGTTGGTGGCTCCCAGTTGTCTGGATCCATAAGGCGTCACTCACACAGTGGATTGAATTGTCTATAATTGTGAGATCAGGGTTAGAATCTCGGTTAAGTGTACTCAGGATGGCTTATACTCTCACTCTCCTACCACGCAAACCCGAATTGATTTACCTTTACATTAAACCTTGCTGATTACTACACCATTAGTGTAAATACGCAGGTAGTCCGAACGGTTATTGACACGCGGTACACACAATAAACCAAACTTCAGCTTCTTAGTGTCTCCATCCTCCACAAACTCAGCCCATTTGTGTGTGGTCTGAAGATTTATTTGAGTGTTAGGGCGTCGGTCTTTTCAACACATCTTACATCCTATGACCTCGTTCCATTCTGTAGTGGAGTCTGACTCATATAATTCAGTCTTTCAGTCTCCATCTCGTCCGTCGTGATCTTCATTCATCTCTCAGTGCAGTGCCTTTATTTACAAATGTAACAGATTATTTTTCTATAAAATGTATTTTAGAGCGTTCTTCAGTCGTGTGGCAAGTTTTGATATAAATCTTAATGTGATTAGGTCTCGCTCCAAGAAAATATTACCCTACAAGAAGATATACGTCTATCTCTTGTCATATTTTTAATATTTACTTTCAGTATGTACGTTTCAATACCTTCTTCGGTGGCCGCATGGTATAATGCGTTACTCTCATGTTGGACTTGACTGCTGATTACAGAAAGATTGGGGTTCGAATCCCGGTTGAGTGTGTTGGGGTGGTTTTTCATAAACTAGTTTCCACTCACCCTCCACGATAATGTGAGTACACTCCCTCCAAATGTAGCCTATCTAATCCCTAACTCATTAGCGTAATTAGTACAAATGCGTACAACATGAACAGATAGTAAGACGCGGTGCTTTAAAAAAGAAGGTACGTTTTAATCCCCCCGTCGGTGGCCACATTGTATAAATGTAAATCGCATTTAATCTGGTTTGCCTTTGATAAGTCCGGCTGAGTCTACTAAAGCAGTTTTTTCTAAATGGTTTCCCACTGTCTCTGTACACGAATGCGGGTACATATTCTTTAAAATCTACCTTCTTGATCCCTACACCAATAATTTAAATATGTTGATAGTCTGGACGGGTAGTAAGGCCCAAAGCATAAAATAAAACAAACAAAAATTAAGAGTGGTTAAATTTTGTAACTCTAATCTACCAAATTAGAATAGTTTATATATACACGTATAAATCGAATGGTTCACCTTAGGAACCTATATTTAGGATAGCACACTGAAGGTACACTCAACTGGGACTCAAACCCTGTCCCCTCCGTCAGCGGCGAACAAGATTGGACGAGCTTGACGTTAATTTCGCGTTCCCACCGTTGCGGGCCTGAGGCCCGGTGCCCACGAGAGACGTGCGTCATCTTTGCAATCGCGTCTTGTGACGCTGCGTCACCGCTAAAAGCAGGTGACACAAGTGACCTGCGTCTAGTGTCGCTAAATTGATGACACGTCACAGAACCCGGAGCAGTGCACACTAGAGACTTGCGTCTATTTGGAAGCAACTCTCGGCCTGGGTCAGTTTGAAGCCATGGCCGTGATAAGTACCCTCCGGGTGTGGAAAAAATAGGCATATTTATCTTTGCTGTACACAACCCTAATACCCTGACATGAACTTATAGGCCATATTTATGATATCTGTAACAATAATGTACAGGAATTTTGCCTAACATGCGGTCTCCACTCATAAGTGAACAGTGGTTGTAACATTTTTCAAGTATTTTATAAATTGTTATTGTAAAAATAAATGGTAGGTAGTAATGTATCTAGTTTTAATGCACTTTTACTATAATTTACGGACTATTCGGAAAATCCAGATGACATATGGTTCCAGTTAGTTCTTATAAACTAAGTTACACTGTATTTATAAAATATTTTTTCCCAATTCATAAAAATTATCAGAGAAAAAATTGAGAGCGAATTTGCCAATTCGCTTTAGCATTATCGCTTCCATTTCATCAGTATTTGGATTTAGCGTCTTGCATATCTCCATCCATGCTGCTTGCTTTTTTATTTCTGTCGTGGTATTTTGTAGGGACGACCTCCAAATGACAGGTATATCACGCACCTCAATGATAAAAAATTATTGGTCTAGTTCGTACTCCATTCTGACTGTACACTGAATATCGTCACAATGATGCACACAGTTCGTGTGCACTGCTCTATGTCTTCACAGGTACTGACAGAACGCTGAGCGGTAGCGTCAACCCCGCGTTTTGCAGAAACAATGAAGCCAACTTGACGCCAGACCTCGCGTCTCACGTGAACTCTATCATTCGAATCAAAGTAATGCTGAGACGCATCGTCACATGACGCGACTGTAAAGATGACGCACGACGCTCGTGGGCACAAGGCCTTACCTTCTTACCACGATTCTACTACCCCTTAGGTGACCTGACGGTCTAGGGGTAAGGTGTCAGACTTCTGTGCTGGCGGCCGGGGTTCAATCCTCGGTCCCGGCACAGATTTATCTGATTATCAAACCCTTCCTTCACCTCTGACAAGACATCTTGTGAATGTGGGGAATGCCAGACCTCCACCGTGGTTCGGATTCCACGTTAAACTGTAGGTCCTCCATTTCATCTCACAATCACCCTACCATTACACATTAGCGTAAGGGCGTATAACCCAAACGGGTAGTAAGACGCGGTGCTAATAATAATAATAATAATAATAATAATAATAATAATAATAATAATAATAATACCCCTTATGTCAATCACATTGAACTTTCTCAGCCTTCCTAATGTCTTAGCGATAAGTTACGGTAGGATTTTGTTAGGTGCTATTTTAGCGATGTTGACAATAAAGTGACACCTGCAGATCACATGACCGTGAAACTATTGAAAAAGTGTAGGATGGCCATAAGTAATGAAAGGCACAATCATAGGCTGTGATTTTATTATTCTTTTATTTAGCTTTGTGCCTTACTGCCCGTTCGGGTCATACGCTTAAGTATTAATTACGCTAATGGGTTAGGAATTAAGACGGTTGAATTTAGAGGAAGTGAACCCGAACTCGGGTGGAGGGAGGGTGGAAAACCATTTATGAAAAAACATCCCCCAGTTCACCCAACCGAGATTCGAACCTTGATTTCCCCATTCTCGGCTGTCTAGCTCAACATAAAACCAGCGCGTTTGCTAACAACGCCACCGAGGCGTGTTAGGTTGTAACTAAAATAATCACGTGATATCGTGTCCCAGGTGTTTCAATTCCAGACACTAGGGCTGTGTTTATGAATTTTTTTACTACCTTACTATCTGTTCAGGTTATACGCATGTGTACATATTATTACGCTTATGAGTTAAGGATGAGAAAGATTGAATATAGAGAAAGTGTATCCGCATTTGAGTAGAAAGAGAGTGTGGAAACCCATTTAGGGAAAACCAGCTTCAGTACACCCGACCGAGATCACAAACCCTGATATTCCTGTCTTAGACAGGCTAGTTTATTGCGAAGTTAGTTCCTTAGAACCATGCGACCCTCTAAGCGGATGTGTTGTACATAATTATTAATAGGTTCATAGCGACAATCATAATCATCAAAATTACCATTGGTGCAAAACTTAAGTTAACCTATAGTTTGCCAGAATACGTGCTTTTGGGGAATTGTAAATTAACTCATATAAAATGGTATGTGTTATCACTCAACAAAAATGTCTCAGTTAAGTTCAAACATTTTTTTTTTTTCGGTGATCCACGTCTTACTATCCATTTAGATAATACTCCCTTTACACGAGTTAAATTCAACACACTAACTGTAATATAATTCTCGTGGAAAGAGCTTTTTTTTAGTAAACTACTAATGAATTAGAAAAATTACCTCAGTGCAGTCGGTCTATATTATTATTATTTTTATTAGCGCCACGTCTTACTACTACCCGTTCGGGTTATAAGCCCTTACGCTAATGTTTAATGGTAGGGTGATTGTGAGATGAAATGGAGGCCCTACAGTTTAACGTGAGATCCGAACCACGGCGAAGGCCTGGCATTCCACAAATTCACAAGTTGTGAATAATACACGTCTGGTCAGAGGTGAAGGAAGGGTTTGGCAATCAGATAAATTTGTACCGGGACCGAGGATTGAATCTCGGACCCCCAGCACAGAAGTCCAACACCTTACCCCTAGATAGCCAGGTCACCTCGCGGTCTATATTAAAAACTCGTATTTCTAGTTCAGAGCTAAGCATACTAGGTATACCAATGATAAGTACGTTGTAAGCTTTCTGCTTATACAACCGTTTATTTAGGTATAAAAGCTAATTAAATGTATAAATAAAGATTCACTTTATAAACACACACTCAAACTCACACTTGTATGTGTATGTATTTGAGTGTGTGTTTAAAAGTGGAATCTTTTTTATCACCATGTCTTACTACCCGTTCAGGCTATATGCTTGAATACTATGGGTGATATATATACTATGTCAGCTGATTAGTGCTGACCGCACCATCTGGTAGATATACCATGCACTAGGGGAGTTCAGGAATTGTGGTAATTCCCCTTTGCCTTCTACATTGAATTTCTACTAAGAGATGTAAGACGCGGTGCTAAAAAGAGAGAGAGAGAGATATGTAGCAACGTGTAATTAACATTATAGGTCTACAATAAAAACATGACATAAGTTCATTTACAATCAGTTGAAATGTTTATTTCACACTTTATAGATTTCCACCATCTCTCCAGGCAAATACCGTTGTATTTAATAAAAAAATATTTTCATCAGCCTTTAATTTCAGATTAAGACGATAATAATCTTGTGTTAAAACAGGAGTGGAGGAAAGGCGAGTTAAGGGCAGTATTTTTGCAGTTTTGGTTTTAACACTTTTTTTATTTATAGAAAAGAAAACTAAATAATTTTCCATTACAAACATAGGATTTAATTTTCTTCCCATGGTGATCTCAAGAATTAGTGAATATCAATCCTGGAATATAATGACAACTTTTTCGTTACATTTTAAAATTTTATCATCTAATGCTTCTCTGCTCATGCATGACAAGCGATTCATCAACGGTTGATCTCATCATATGAAGAAAATTAAACTATATGTTTTTACTGGAGCAATAGTTTATATATTTTGTTATAAAAAAACAAACGAAAACACTGCCCTTAAATTATGTTTCCTACATCCCCACATTAATATCTTCAAATTAAAAAAACAACACAATAAGAACAATTGTTTATATATTTTGACACAAGACCATATACGTCCCTTTCACTGCAAGCCGACAAGAAAAAGGTTAACTTAATATTTTCAACATATTTCTTTAAGAACTAGACTACAGCACTTGAGATGGTTGTTCCTCCAAGATCATGAGAGCGGAAAGAAGATTCAGTAGATAAATAAAACATTGTCACCATCCTCCTCTCTGACACTCATCCTAACACCCGACGTTTTTTTATCTTCTATATCTCTCGTGAGACACACAACCTATCCGATTGTTTGTCTTTTCTTTTAAAGAAGTAGTTGAAGTTTTCAAGATAAAAAAAGGTGTTTACAAGCTCCGCGTCCTAATACCCTATATCCATGCTTACAATGTTTTAGGTAATGAGGTATGATTTTAGATAACGTGTATTTGCATTTGTCAGGAAAGAGAATGGAAAACTACTTAGGGAGGAAAAACGGCATCAATACACCCGCACTCATATCGGTGGGTACGTGAACTAACCAAATGTCAAGCTCATATAGTCAAAACTGACACCTTTGGCGTTAAATCCACTGGTGCGAACATAAATGTAGTCCTCATCTTGATTCGAAACAAACACTTTCTTAGCTACAAATACAATTAGTAGATTTAACACCCATTTCAGTGGCCTAGTGATCCGAGGGATTACTCTTGTGTCAGACTGGCCTGCGGATTACGAGGAGATTGGGGTTAGAATACAAGTAGGGTCTAATAAGGGTGGTTTTTTACTATATGGGTTTCCACTCTCCTTCCACGCAACTGTGGATAGATTACTTCTAAAAAGCTTCCTTCCTCATCCCTACCACACTATTGTAATCATCATAAGTGCATGTAACCTAAACGCTAAACAGGTATTCAGAAGCGGCGATAAAAAAAAAGTTGTTTTACAATACCATGTAACCAAAAGGCACCATTACTCATTAATATGTCTGAAGCTTGCTTTTTTTTTTCCTTCCAAAACAATATAACTCTGCTGAAGGGGCTTTCACGTCATTAATAAACTGGATAGAATGGGGTTCGAGTGTGTATGCTAATTAGGGTTCATAGAAATTAGGTGTTGTCAGAGTATAACTGTCTCCTTAAGGAGAAAGTACATCTATTTTATTTTTATCTTCCGATTTAGATTTTCGTTCGCATAAATTGACTGTTGTAGTGAGTTTTAAAATTAAGTTTGGGTAGGTTAAGCAATATTCCGGTGCTTAAGCATGATAAAAACAATTAAACTCTTAGCTTCATTGTAATCCTACTTATCTATTTAATAGACAGTACAAAGTTAGTTAACCTTTTTTATATAAATATGGCGACGCACCTCGTTTTTGTGCTGATAATGGGAACTTGTTTATATCTGAATATTTTACACTGATTGGAAAACTAGTAGACTTATATAAAAAAACGTTATAG
>CABFOV010000250.1:89478-107805 GCA_902141375.1 Timema poppense
GGGGGGGGGGGGGAAATCAGTGGCAAAAACTGACGTAGAGATCACCCGCGGCAGTGAGCTCGCCACGTATACGTACACGCACTCACGCATGCACATGTAAATTACATATGACGAGAAAGAGTGAGATAAAGATATAAAAAAGGGTGAACAAATTGGAGTCGGAGGGGCTGCCCACGTGTGGAGGAGATAGGTGTGGGGTATATGTTCCTACCCTCTCCTTCTTGTATTTTGGAGTGGTATTGAGAGAAACTAGCTATTTAGTCTAGTAGGGCGCGTCTAGCTCATTTCGTCTCGCGTTAGCTAATATGGTAATCACTCGCACACGTTTTATCAATCCCCACCCCCCGTTCCACCACCAAAATTTACTCCTCCCATTTTCTGCACAAATTGTTCATTAAAGGTGTGTTTAAGCTTTGATACAGAAATCCGTCAAGCTGCCTTGCGTCGTAGAAAAGCTTCCTCCCCTTTCCAGCCTTTCTCCATCCCCCCTCGACTCTACTTCATCTCCACTTACCCCTCCTTCCCTGCCAGGCACCCTCTAAAGACTTACCTTCCCTGTATAAGGTGCGCTTATGTTGTTCTTCGTCATTGTATATAATATATGATGTAAGGTACAATCTAAGTCAAAACGAAATCATATTGTGTGATCACGTATTCTTATTCTTCTTATTATTAATATTTGTCACTGGGGACTCGCCGACCCAAAAGCAGTAATTAGCGTCGCAAACCCAGGTATTAAATTAAAAGCAGTTAAAGAAAAAGAAATTTATGGTTGCGTGAGGGGGAATAGTAAAAAAAATCGGTTAAGTACAGTAGTGATATCAATAGAGCTGAAAGGTAAAAATGCCTCTTCAACTTATTTTTGGTTGTGCCCTTCCAACGGTAGTCGATATTATATAAAAGCTCAGTGGAAGAGAAGGCTAACGCTTTAACTTCGTCAGATGAATAGAGGATATTATTATTATTATTATTATTATTATTATTATTATTATTATAAATAACGCTTACACCTTTTTTTGCAAAAAAGTGTTGCTTTCTGAGAATTTGGCCAAAACTGAGATCAAAAACAATATTTAATTCAAACAAGACTAATCCTTAATAGGATAAAATATATTTTTGTTTCTAACTATATTTTTAAAATTAATTTTAGGCAATTTTAATGTCTACATTAGAGTGTGCTATAGCTTGGGTCTGTATATTTGTTTTTATTTTATCTTGAATGAAACTACAAATTTAATATAATGTTATTACAATTGGTGGAAATTAAATTAGGTATGAATATAGCCGTTTGATGTGACCATATTTAATTAAATTGAATTAGTTAAAAAATGATGGTTGGACACGGGAATCAAATCTGGGACCTTAAGCTGAGTGCTTCAATGCTATACCACTTACATATCCATGTTCAGTAGTTTAAGGAAGTCAACACTTTAAAGATTTTATCTAAGAATATTTTACAGGTCAGTAAATTACACTAAAACAATATTACCTATTAAAAAACATTACTATTTTGGAAGGCTTTTTAATCAAAACTTAAATGTTGTGCCAAGATCCACACAAGAGTGTGCTAGGACTTATTATTTGGAAGCGAGTGTACTAAATGTAATATTAGGCTGAGAGCTACGCGCCGAGAATTTTAATACATATCTGCACGGAGGCGTTAGCTAAGTTTGTGTTGAAGCTTTGCGATAGTTTGCATCCTTAAGAGCTCGTTTGGGGCATGATCTTAATAGGCCTTTCGGTAGACCCATGAGGGATCTGTGTTTACTGGCATAAACGGCTTTCCTCTTGGAATGAAGTTGATATTTTGTGAGGATCAAGTAGGTATTTTACTCAAACATTTATACAACTTCTTTGAACCCGTATCGTTGTCCACATGATCCATCAATCTCATGTTTGTCAGAATTGCCGGTGACGAATCCCTGTCGTGTGTACTGAGGGTGTATTTTTACCAAATGTTACATATCTTCTAAGATTTTGTTTTCCTAATCACTATTCTATAATAATAATTAATGTTAGTAATTGGATAGCAACTCGCAACTGTGGTATGATGGTCTGTGGTGTCACTCTCGCAATATACTGGATTTGCGACGAGGAGTCCTAGGTTTAGATCTTAGATGTATTTACTGGGATTTTTTTTAATTACATGTGAGTTATTACTTTAATTTTCTTATTTATTCTTTCCAAAAAAGCTTTTGCGTTTTCCTCTAAGATATCATACTAATTAACCATCAGATCAAGTCATTAAATAATCTTGTTTTATAAGCATGAACTTAAAAAAACGGAGGTATTTTAGCGTAACACATCAATTTACACTTTCCACTAGTGAATATAAGGACTTTAGTTAGAGAGGGTGACTATTACAATGGTACCCACCTCGGTGGCGTAGTTGGATAACGCGCTAGTCGTGTTGAGCTCGACTGCTGAGGACGGGGAGATCGAGGTTCGAATCTCGGTTGGGTGAACTGGGAGGAGGGGGGGTGGGGTTCCTAAATGGTTTTGCACTCTCCCTCCACGTAAATGCGGGCTCACTTCCTCTAATATAACCTTCCCAATTCCTAATCCATTAGCGTTATTAGTATTTAAAGCGTATAACCCGAATGGGTAGTAAGACGTGGTGCTAAATAAATAAATAAAAATGTTACTGTGGGAGTGTAGCGGAGAGAGATAAATGATATTGTTATTTTTATAGCAAAACCATTTTGGTCAAAATTAATAAAATATTGTTCCAGTACAAACATAGTCTAATTTTCTTCACATGGTAATATCAACAATTTTTAATACCTGTCAAAACATGTACTGGAATTTAATGATAAACTTTTACCCTTCATAACAAGTTTCTTATCTAATGCTGCTATGCTCAATTGCTCATGACTGTTGCTACCACCATGTGATGAAAATAACTAAATGTTTCTACTGAAGCAACATTTTATTTATTTTGACAAAAAAATAATATCTTGCTAAACAAATTTCAAAAATATTGCCCTTAATTCACATCTCCTACACTCCCAATTTAAGGAAGCAAACCTTCATCTACCCAGTGAGAGTACAGTAAATTACTAAATGAAAAATCTACTCTCGAGAGTAACCCGCCGGGAGTTTAAAGCCCTGTCTCTTGGGTCAGAGTCATCTTTCAAATATAGTAAGCTACTGTAATGCATAGTTCATAGATATTGTCGAGAATATGAAGCAAAACTGTACAATTTTTTATACTGCTACATTTTTTTTGGCGAGTCTCTTTTGTGCTATATTTTCCTCCCTGGAAAACTTGTTCTTATTTGAATTTTTTAAAGTTTTTTGCATCCATCCTGTTGTGGTATGTCCCGAGTTTCTCATCCTACGCGCATTGCATAACTTGCCCGGCTTGGCTTGGTCACACGTGGTAAAGAAACCAACTAAACCAGACGTTTCAAAGAGCAAAAACTAAAGAGTTGTGCAAACTGAAACTGTTTCACCTGTGCACTAAAAAAAAGAAGGGGTAATTAGCTTTAGTAAGGAGTGAGGCTGTTGGTGGAAAGGGGAGGGCGGATGAGGGAGGTTAGAAGGAGCTAGACTGAATCAGAGGTCGAGTTTCATAAACCGCCGCCCCATGCTCGCGTCTAATGAGCCAGAGTGCGTGATTCTGTTGAAGTATTTTGTCAAGAGCTTGTACACAAGATAAGTATAGGTATCATCTCACTTTCAAATATACAGGGTGTCGGAGATTGGTCAAGATTCTTGCACCTTGTTTTACAACCTATCCGGGATATATTCATGATTTTACACAAATACGTTTAGAGACGAAGAAAATTGATTAGATACAATTTTAAGTTTTAACACCATGTCTTACTATCCACCACAGAATATACTGGTTTTAATTAGATCCACGCTAATGGGGAGGGGATAAGGAAGGTAGAATATAGAGGAAATGTACCCGTACTTGCGTGAAGGGAGAATAGAGAACCATTTAAAGAAGACCATCCTGGATAAACTCAGTTGAGATTCAAACCCCAACCTCGCTATCAATAATGAACACAACTAAAAGAGCCTTAGACATATGCCCACGTGCCCAACTACGACGGTTTAGAGGAAAATTCTTCTTATTCGTTTGGAAGTTGAATCTAAAACCACGACTATAAATCATTTGTGAGAAACTAACTACAGTGTAACCGGATGAGATTCGAGCATTGACCTTTAAATCAGTGAGTGTCCAATTTATTACGAGTCCAACGCTGTAGAAAACGTGTTCACCGGTTTGACGCCGATGCCAAGAATTATTACTTCTACAGCAGTAGAAAATTATGATACATTTTTTCGGTAGAAATAGTTTATATTCTTAGTTTTATTTTATAGGTATGGATAAAATCTATCGAGAGTGACAGCTACAGGTCTTATGGTTTGACGTATGAATACGTGAAAGTAGCTCTAGTAGCTTTTATAACTGCCAGATGAGGTTCCTCCATTTTTTTTAGCACAGCGTCTTACTTCCCATTCAGGCTATCCGGTTATGTAGCCCTACTACAGTAGCCCCATGGCTTCTTTGGTGCTGACTGACAGCTCACAGCTGACTTCTGACAGTCAACATTTAGGTATGTACCTAAATTTTGACTGTCAGAAGTGACAGCTGCTCAACACATGTTTTTGCAGATCATATGGCTCGGCGTAGGGATACGTAATTTGGTCTGGTAACTTTTCAAAGCTGTCAGTCAGAACCAAAGAAACCATGGGGCTACTGTAGTTACACTAATGAGTTAGAGATTAGGAGGGCTTAATTGATAGTAAATGCACCCACATTTTTATGGAGGGAGAGTGGAAAGCCATTTAGTAAAACCATTCTCAATGCACACGACCGGGATTGAACCCCGATATCCCAATGTTTGGCAGTCTAGTCCAACACGAAAGTAGCGCGTTGGATCACGCGGCCACAGAAGAGAGTTTCTTCCTATTAAAACTGAACTGTACAAATAAAAGTGCGCGTTACAAAACCAAAAAACATACAAGGAAAAAATTCACTGTCTTACACGAAGACCCGGCCGGGTGCGCTAATTGCGTGTTGTCGTTTCTAAACAAATATCCGGCTGGCTAGACGCATCACACCATTGTAGATGGCGGTGAGATCAAGTGTTCACATGTGGTCGCTTTCTATCGCCCCTGGTGGTCGCGTCGTGAGTTTCAACGAAAGATATTATTCTTTTTTATGGACCCTTATAAATGGTCTCTATTCGATGTACAGAGTTCATCGATACTCCACTGCTTAGGCTTTATGGTTCAAGGTGAAGATGGAACAATTATTATTTTATGGCCTGAAAACCTTTTAAAATATTTTATTAATGCTCTTACAACAAAGGCAATTAATTACCTCCTCATTTAAAAGAGTAAGGAATGACATTTACACAGTTTAGTTTAGTAATTATTATTTTAAAGCAATGGTTCTTAACATTTTAGAAGTCACGGAACACTTTTTACTATAAGAAAAATTTGCAGAGTACCCCTGTCCAGGTGTAGTTTTTCAATTTAAATAGCATGATATCCACCCGCCTTGGTGGCGAAAATTAGCTAACGCATTAGTATCGTGTTGAGCTAGACTTCCGGGAACGGGGAGATTGAGGTTTGAATCTCACTTGGATGAACTAGGAAGGAGGTTCCTAAATGGTATCCACTCCACCGCAAATGCGGGTCCACTTCCTCTATATTCAACCTTCCCAATTCTTAACCCGTTAGCGTAATAGTATTTATGCGTACAGCCCCAATGGGCAATATGACGGCAGTGCTAAATAAAAATAACAAAAACATTATATTTAGATGCGGCCAATGCCGTAACTAACAAGTATAAGTAGCTTGTCTATTTAATCCATCTTGATATGCACATTCTTACGATTTTCATTGTTATATTGTCAGTATAAAGCCCTCCCGAGATGAAGATATTTGTGTCAACTGATAGCTCATGATTTAAATTGACCACTCATGTGTAGATGATGATTTACACACGTCCATCACAGACTCTGCCTAAATTACGAGGGAAGAATAGCCCTAGGCACGGGACGATCCAGAATCCAAAGTTCCCGGGCTCAAATCCCGTTTTCAGGTGTCATTTTTACTTTCTCGCTATTTTACAGGTAGAGAAAGTATTGTGATCGTAAAAAAAATAGAATTCAAGATTTTGATGAATCTTGACGTTTCACGACCCCCGAACCTCAAAAAGTGATTTTTGACTTTCCATCTGTCTGTCTGTCTGTCTGTCTGTACCTCCAACTAGAGTCTAAACTATTTTACCGATCGGTCTAAAACTTGGTATCTAGGGTTTTAATAGGATTGCCCCGATTAGTTTTTGGAATTGGATATCTAACCCTAAAATTAAGGGTAGTTTACTGAAGAGCAAAAATAGAAAAAGTCAATTTTCTCAAAATCGGCTTTAACGATTTTGATTAAATTTCATTTATAAACATTTATAAATATTACAAACAAAATGGCTTCCCTCAATATTTCGGCAAAATGAATTTAAGAGCTCCGGTCTGATATGCAAATTATCTTTTCTTATAATATCTCCTAAACTATTTGAGATATGAAATTAGTTATTGTTACAAATATGTAGGTTTCTTTATAATACAAATATTTTATATATAAAACACATATTTTTATTAACCAATAACCTTCAAGCTATACGTATATGTATATATATATACAGTTAAATTTTTCGAACACAAAAGGTAAAAGTATTGCGGCCGCAAAAGAAAATCTAACCTGAACTATTGATGGATGTCGACGTCTCAAGACCCCCCCAAACCCTAAAAAGAGGTCTTTGCAATGACGTATGTCTGTGTGTCTGTTTAAACTTAAAATTAAGAGTAGTTTAAGAAAGGGCGAAAATAGAAAAAAATAGATTTTCTCAAAATCTACTCTAACGATTTTGATTAAAATTCGTATCTAGTTGTTAATTAAGATTATAAATACACTGGCTATTTTCATTTTACCATGAAAATGAATTTTAGGGTACCTTACACGCGCAGAAACTTCCGTATCTCCGCAACTATTTGAGATACTAATTAACTTATCATTGCAAAATTGAAGTAATATTTAAAATAAAAAAACTTTTATATGAAATATATTTTTATAAATCCAACAGTTTCTTATATATTGGCAAATATTTTAATGCAATTATGTGAACTTTAGTTGTAAAGAGATACTACTTAAGTTTTAACGTAATAATTCTCCAATGCCATAGAGTAATTAAATATAAGTAAGTCTCTAAAAGCTTATGTGGTTTTTCCCTAAACCTCTTAGGAGAAATGTTAGTACAACAATGATCTATATCCTTTTTTTTGACGCGATAGTCCATATATACATTTTTTATTGGTCAAAATTTATAATTGAGGAATTTAATAGCAAAGCGATGGCATGATGATTTGCAACACCTAATAAAATGTCGAAAATTCTAACCATAAGTGAAATTTTAATACGAAGTGTTAGCCCTTGTGGACCCAATATTGATCTTTTATATCGGTCCAAACATACAAATGAGGATATCAATTCTTTAAAAACAAAATTATAAAATTTAAAACCGGGACTAAAAAAAAAGTTTTACATAATCATAGTGCAATTTATACTTGGGTTTGCAAGTGTATATTATTTCGTTTCACATATATTACAAGTTTCGAGTAAATATCTCCATTTTCAAAAAATAGAGCTAAAGAGTCCATGTGAAGTTCCGTACAATTTATTTACTTTAAATAATATGATATTATAATGGTTTAAAAGTCAACGCGTGTAGCAATCTTCAATTTTTAGAATCATAATAGATAACATCACTCAGAACTGTTGTCATGTGCAGGGGCGGCTGCCTGGGGCGCCGACTCGAGGGGGCACCCACTAAGCTAAACCTAACGTAACATGGCCTGGGAGTGACGGAACTAATCCCCAAACCTAACATAACCTAGGCGTAATAGTGTAGTTGCTAAGTACAACAAACAATCGTTAACTTGTTGATACTAACATGGAATTTTACATTTTAGTATAATTTTGTGGTGACTAAATTACCATAACCAATAACCAATTTAATAAATGTGTTTCGATTTAAGGACCCCAACTTTATTATGTAACACTAGCAGAAAGTACCCATTGTTTCCCGGGGTAACCACGCAATACCTATCCAAGGCAACGCTTTTCTTTGTTTCAAACAGACAGACAAAAATCTCTTCATTTTATTTATTCCAACTCACTTTTTAATACATTTTAAGAAACCTGACCAAAAATTTAAAATTCCAGCTTCGAGATGCATATGTTTGTGCACAGGGGCTACTAATTTTTAAAATTTCATACCACTGCGTGCGGTAGTTACCATGCAATTCTCATGACAAACAAACACACTCTTCATTTTATTAATATACTAGCAATCCAGCACGGCCTTGCCCATGCGCCATTGTGGTATAAGAATTATATGAGCCCCCTTCACCCCCTGTGGTATATAATTTCAAATGGAAATGTTATCTCTGAAATGTAATTCTAAGCCAGACTAAAAAAATCCTTCAAAAATTTGTTATAAAAATAGCCTAGCTAAAAAGATAATTAAAAATTTAAAAATCTGGCCTTGAGGTGCATTCGGACCTCATTTCTTCCAGCTATGTTAAAAATTTCATATATCTGCGTACCGTAGATTTGGCTGGGCATCGCACACAAACAAACACACACACACAGACAAACACTTTCTTTTATTATTATAGATATTACATCTGCAATTTGGTACAGTTAGATGTTCATTAAATGGTTCGAACGACTCATCAGAAAAAGGTAGAACGTTAATATTGATATCGAATCTTACTAATTTGTGTCAAATACATTTCTAGAAGAATATCCTAGTTTAAAAAAATACTTTTATATCCGAATGGTGCTAATTGAATTTATTATCACTTGAGACTGCATTATTTTATTGTGAACACTGGATACCTGATACACAAACTGTTCGCACACAATATTAATACTAAATTCTCAACACAACCGGGATTAGAACCAATTTATCTCACAGATGTCTATACATCATATTTAACATAACGCATATACGATTATGACCATGGAAAAGGCGGTTCTCTCTTATAGTGATGTCTTAGCAGGGTTTAGTAAAGTATGCTGCTGCAAAAAACAACAACCACATACACGTAAGTTATTACCTGTTTAATAACTATATTTATACACGATCGTATTTTCTGGCAAAGTAGTTTGCAAACCGGTCTATTATTTGAAACGATTAACGTCTGGTTTTCTCAAACAACCATAGTGAAAAAAAAGTTTGTTTCAATCAACAATGTTGAACTACTTCGCTTAATGACGGCTTTATTGTATGTTGCTTTTCAACACTTATACTTCAGAATCATGTATCGCTAGAGAAATCGTTCGTTCTCCGGAACAACAAGTTATAGCTTACCCTTGTTTGTACTGATATGTATTGTATAGTATTTTTCCCAAGCTTCCTTCGTACCGAGCTAACAACTTTAATTAATTACATTTCTTAGTAACGGCCACCTTTCGGGATCAAAAAACTTACGTTATTAAGATGGGTATATTATTATTATTATTATAAGCATCGAGTCTTACTACCCGTTCGGGTTATACGCACTTACGCTAATGTGTAATGGTAGGGTGATTGTGAGATGAAATGGAGAAACCTACAGTTTAACGTGGGATTCGAACCACGTCGGAGGCCTGGAATTCCCTACATTCACAAGTTGTGATTAATACACGTCTTGTCAGAGGTGAAGGAAGGGTTTGGTAATCAGACACTTTACCCGTAGACCACTAGGTCACCAATGTGTATGTTATTTTGAAAAAAAACATATATATATATATATATATATATTTGAAATCATAGTGATTATACAGTGTAATCTATATTAACCTATAGACTATGGGTATTCACTACAACAACATAATAACTGCCTTGTGAAGTAATGTATGCAGGATAATTGTGACAAGTGAATAAATATTGGACGTAGCTTACTGTACAGATTGCATTATACAAAGAACAATACGCAAATAAAGTAAAATGTGAACGGTGGGTGGTTCAAAGTGTGGAATAGTAGGTTCATGGCCCGGGGTGCCGTCGCTTAGGGCACCAAAGTCCTTAAAAAAAACTTACGAATTAAAATATTATTTTGATATAACTTATTAAAGTAGTTGTCTATCGCTTAAACACACGAGAAATACATTACAGGTAATAGAAATTGTAAAGGGCCATAGAAGGTGCGCAATTTCAAACGCTATGTATCCAGTTTATAAGAACAAAACGGGTGCATTCTAATTTCACGGCTCTCTGCTCTTGTCCTTCCGTTGGTTCACGTAAAACTAATAGAAAGCACCTCTATACATGGAGATTGGAGACCCACAAAGAGTGCAAGTTTTATCACGTGGACTGCGTAATTTTTGCACATCACCCCAGCCGGCATTCTGTGTGCTCAAGTCGATGCTTATTTCTTTGTGCTTGTTGTAAATGTCATTTTTATCTGAAGAAATTTGCCGTTTTCAGTTTTATTACTAGCAAAGTTTTCACATGTTTATGTAAATATAATGCATTGAAGTCAATAGGTGCCGTGTGATTTATTAATTCTAATTTTAATCTGAACAGTTTTTATTGTATTTAAAGGATGCACCTAAATTTAAAAGATATGGTTTAATAAGAGATCACGCAAGTACCCGCCTCCTTGTACTTGGTGTCATCGTATGTTTTTACTGATTAATTTTGTATTTTGAGCAGAAATTTTAGCAAAGTTTTCGCCTGTAGTGAAAATATTACGCTGAAGCATTGTTTAATCAGTTAGTTTCATACTGATTGATTTTTTTTGTGCAGTGATAAAATATATTATATTTTATGTACAGTATCTGTTAAAATGTATAATATTTTAAGGGACTATGCTCTCAAAAGAAAATTTCATTTAAAAAAATTAAAATTAATATATACTACTCTTTTAAAATTGTATAAAATATACTTAAACTTTCCGTAATGACAATAACTTTATTTTTGGCATAGAGTTAGATAATTATAAGTGCTAAATGAGAACAGAGCGATTTATTGTTATGTATAAATATGTTGCCTAATAGTCTAGCAGCTAGCTATCAAAGTCTAAAATGACGTTAACGGGGAGTTTAAGCAATTTATCTAAGACTACATTCAAAAGGTATATAGTCTATAATCGACATTTTTGCGTGGCTCTTATTTAATATATATTGTACAAACTGATAGGACCATAGTAAATCTGCATAAGACAATATATATTTCATCAGATTTCTTACAAATATTTTACCTTTTTCAGTTTATATTATAAAAATTTGCTGTGTAACGTTTGTGAACTTTTAAGCTGTGTTTTGTATAAACGTCTGAGCTCGTATACACATTAGTCGTAGTTAAAAATTATAAATAAATATTTTATAAAAAAAAGCTATCAGGTTCACAAAAAAGAAAAGCTCAACAATTTAGTGAGGAGCAAAAATATGTATGTATGTAATGAAATTGCGTATATTTTTATAAAAATAGATTACAAAAGACACTACTACAATCGAGTCAAACATTTTTGAAATAAGAACCCCAACAAGGCTGGAAACTACTACAAATGAAAACTCAGCACTAAGCTCGCAGCTTACTCTAACCTCAGAACAAGATGAAACAATATCTGATCCAGAATATACTGTACGTATGTTGGAGCCGTCAAATGTTTCTCAACAATGGTCTGGCATTGAATATTATGAAATTTTGGAACCTGAATTAAACCAACATTATCTTTCGTCAAAAATTGAGAAGAAGTGAGTGAAATAATAATAATGAAGACAATTTTGTAAATATAGTTAATTCACCAAATTTTCATGACATTGGTGAGTAACCCCATCTTTTTACTCTAATATGAAACTAAATAATACCATTTGTGGCTCAAAACATTAATGATCCAGATTCTAGATTTTCTATGGATAAATTCAACGACTTAACTAAGAAAATGAAATCGAAAATTTTCATTATTTTACTGCACGACGAAATTGAGTATCAACGAAACATCATATCGTTCTTTGTTAATGTACTCCGATACAATAAATAATGTTTTTTCTTTTGCTGTAAATCATTTGATGATTCTCAGTCACAACTAGGACAAAACAGCGCCAATAATTGGGGACACATTGGGGAATATTTAAAGCATCATGAGACCTCAATACACCATATTGTTAATTATAGTTTCTGGCATGATGCTAACTGAAATCTCCATCTAGACAAAGAAATTGACAGTAGCGTTCAAACTCAGATTCTAAAGGAATCTGAACATTGGAGAAAAAGTAACACTTGATTTCAATGACTTTTTTTTCTCTGTACATAATTCATCCTTTAGTGGAAGCTGTGGAAAGTTAGAATAGAATAAAAATTTAGTTTTTTTAGGTCTTGTTGAGTTCTTGGCCAACCACAATACAGTGATGGCTGAGCACTTTCGAAAAATTCAGTCGGAAAAAAAATCCATAAGCGACACCTTGAAAAAAGTATTCTAAATGTATTCATACAACTGTTAGACGACAATATTACATTTGAAATTATTCAAAAGGCAAAACTGCTAAGTACTTTTCAATAATTCTTGACTGTACATAAGACGTAAGCCCTCAAAAGCAAATTTTATTTACTTTTCGATCTCTTGAAATAATTGATCAAAAGGTCAAGGTTAAGGAGTGTTCTATTTCGTTCTTTACTGTGCTCGATACCACTGGGAAAGGCTGAACCAATACTTTTATGGATAGATTGGAGAATAATTGCGGTCTATACATGAGGAACTGTAGAGGTTAAGGGTACGATAATGTCTAAAAAATGACAGGAAAGTTTAAAGGAGTGTAAAATCGATCATAGGAAAATATTTCTTAGAGCATTTATAAATCATTTTGCCACTCTAGATATTGCCCAGATGGCATGGATGGTTTGCAATGGCCTTGAGTAGGCCCTCTGTACTGTAGGCTTACATGTGTGGAAAAGCACAGACTAAATAAACTGACGGAACAACTCCCGATTAAGTCTCGGAAGAGAAGGGAGGTGCGACCTTGAAGTACCATAGTCACAAATACGTAGGCTATTTTAGAGACTACCTAGAGGAGGAAGGCAGAACTGCTCGCACTTGGCAGAAGACAATGATATTCCTGTCATTCATACAGTAAGATACTGTATATGGACTGGTGTTTTCAGTTTTGGTCCACTGTTTGGAGATTTATATGGGTAAATATATGTGTATCCGGCAATGTCCACGTCCGTTATTTAGAAAGTCCGTTGCTGGGAAGTTGTTTTAACGTAAAAGTCAATGATTATTTGCGGGGGAAATTTAAAACGTCCACTATATATATAAAAAAAGAAGAATCCACTATTCAGTGGTGTCCGTTAGTGGAGATGTCACTGCAAATTCTTTTCCGACTTATAAACAACTGTTCATCTACTCGCCTGGATCGTTATGATGGGACTGCAACTAATATTGTGCGATGACAGATCCCTCTATGCGTTTTCATTACACCACGTAATTAAGGTTTTTTTTTTCTTTCAAATACCATACACTCATCCCTCACCGAAATAATACGATGGGGTAGGCAGTGTAACCTATTACGTTTCCATTACGCTTTATTGCTCTAGTTTGCAATTATTTAAGCTCCCTTTCCTCTAAGCCCCTCTATCCCCCTTACCACCTAGTTCCAAACAAAAGGTATTTAAAATATCGATTCCCGCATTAAGAGTTACAGCAAAATTCATCAGATGAAAATTGACAATAATTGCGCGTTGGATATTTCCACCCCAAAATCGTGTGGTTGGGGTTTTTGTTTTCAGGGAGCGAAATATTCTGCGCTATGTTTTCCCAATGCTCTTTTATCATTTTAGGGCCGCAGGGGTTGAAAAAGGGTAGGGTAAGGGGGGTAAATTAATAGTAGTAGGATTATAGAAAGGAATCATCTCCTTTTTCTACAATTAAAATAGATCTGATCGATTCATGATAACTTTAGTCATTTTTCTGACAGTCACAAATAATTTATTACTCAACAGTTCCATATTCATACACTTTGAAATTATTATTTAACTTTCTGACAGGTGATAGAGATGTATTAGCTCCACTTCTCAAATAAAAATATAGATTTTAAACACGAATTGATAAATAACGATTTTCAGCAACTTTTTAAGGTCAAAAAAACCCAAAGCTTTCGCGAATGGACTATATCAGATTTGGTATAATTTAGATATATAAATCTACATGACTTTTTATATTTTGTAAGAATGATAAAATAATCGAATAATAGAATTTTTTTGGAAACGATTAGAGTACTTATGCTAAACATAAACTAGCAGAAGACTTCGTTTTACGTCGATGATAGATGTAAGAAATACAAGGATAAGCTGTCTATACTCGCATAATTAATCAAGTGTCACAACTCTGTGTGAATCATGAAAAGGTTTATATCATATTATTGGGCTAGTTTGTAGAGAAACTATTCATCGCAATAGTAAAACATGCTTAAAAACTACTGTACCTTAGAGATAAACACTTATAAATCACATTTTATTTAGAAAAAAAAACACATGCAATGGAACTTACCTTTCGGGTAGCTATGCATAATTTACTTCTTTTAAACATAAAAGTTAATACTACATGACCCACTTCAGTGTTCGAATGATCTAAGGCGTCACTCTTGTATTATACTAGCCTGTTTAAGGTGGGAGGATCGGAGTTAAAATCCCGGCAGGGCCTAATGATGCTGTTTCCCACTCACCTTTCAAGAAACTGTGGTTATATTACTTCTAAAATGCATATTTTCTCATCCCTACCCCATTAGCGTAGTTATCATACATCGTGTGGTCTATAACACGAATGTTGAACTGGTGGTCTAGGGGTAAGGTGTCAAACTTCTGTGGTTTCCGGGTTTAATCCTCGGTCCCAGCAAAGATTTATTTGATTTCCAAACCCTTCCATCACCTCTGACAAGACGTGTATTAACCACAACTTGTGAATGTGGAGAATTCCAGGCCTCCACCGTGGTTTGGATTCCACGTTAAACCGTAGGTCCTCCATTTCATCTCGCAATCACCCTACCATTATGTATTAGCATAAGTGCATATAACTCAAACGGTTAGTAAGATGCATTGATAATAATAATAATAATAATAATAATAATAACAATAATAATAATAAAACACGAATGGTGGTAAGACACGATACTTAAATATATATACGTTTAGCCTGAACAGGCAGTAAAATTTGTCGATAAAAAAAGATATGCCATTAAACACTGTATTGGGTATTATATTAATCATTAAAATAAGTAATAATACTAAGTTTGCAGCACTAAAATTTACTACATGTAGGATGCATATTATAGGTCAAGGATTTGACTCTGACAGCAGCGCAACACAAATTTTGAGTACAATATGAGACAATTTACTGTGTAACTTTCCATAATTTGTATTGTCCGGGCCATCCACACATTTAAACTAATGTATCAGGGAGGATAAAGTTAAGAATTTAGAGGAAGTGGATCCCGCATGTTCATGTAGGGAGAGTGGGAAATCATATAGTAAAGATCACCTGAGTACACCCGGAGGGGATTCGATCTCTTACCTCCTATTTATTGGCAAACCAGATAAGACTAGACTTACGTCTTTATCCACGTGTCCTGCGAAAGTATTTAAAATTCTACTAAGAAGTTTTTTTTACAACACAAAACGAAATAAAACTCTATCTCATTTCAAACCGGAACTAAACCCGGGACAATTTTTCTAGAAGCAATACCCATCTACCCTTTCCAAATTGTTTCCGCAGTAAACATTTCCCCTCTTTCTTCCTCTCTTACAACCAGACATCCATAAACACCTTCATAAACCAAGGTAGACACACGGACTGTAAGTAATACGTCCTTTCACGATTCGGCCTACAGTTTTATTTCCTTGACAAGGCCACAATATCTCAAATTTCATACGCCTACACATACACACACACACACACACACACACACACACAGAGACACACACACACACACACACTCACACACACGTACAGGTTTTGTAATATATAACACGAAGGCCGAATTAAATTGTATTTTTATTCCTCTGTAGTTACGAGTCTAGAATAATAAATAAATGACAAAAATAACAAACTTAATGGGACTCAACCAGGAACGGAAGTTGGTAGCACCGGAGGTTTACGAGTTGTGCTGCCAATGAATTCTTGTGGTAGAAAAAAAACTAATATATAATATATATATGTTGTTTGTCAAATAGGGTAGAACACGTACCCCAGGCACGGACGAACCAACCCCGCATATAGTATATACAGGATGTCCAGTGTTATTTGACCAATATTTACGTAGTTGGTTCAGAATAGTGACACATTTTTATCTTGTTCTATGTAAACTTTCTATCCACCATTTTAATGGGATGATATTTATGTTATAAGAGTGACTTGTTATAATTGTATTTTTCTTATTTTGCAGGAAAAAATAAAATATTGCAAGTTCATTTGACACCAAGGTCATTAATACATTTTTAAAGTGCGGTTTGGGAAGAGTAGTTTTATAAGAAGTGCAGCCACATTAGTTATATGCTGGGTTATATACTTAAGTACTAATTACTCTAATGGGATAGGAATCAGGAAGGTTGAATTTAGAGGAAGTGATCCGGCATCTGCGTGAAGGGAGAGTGGAAACAAATTTAGGCAAAACCTCCACCAGTTCACCCGAGCGAGATTCAAACCTCCATCTCCCCTTCCTCTACAGTTTAGTTCAACAAGAAGCTAGCGCTTTATTTAACTACGCCGGTGAAGGGGTTATGATAAACATAAATATATAGTATATTATAGGATTAAACTAGTCATAATACATTTTTAATTTATATATAATTACAATATAAATGAAAATAAAATAAATGTAGGTATTGTATATGTAAATTTTTAGACATAATCATTTTTTTTAAATGTAAAAAGAATAAAAATAAAGATAAAATGTGTATTGTATTTGAAAATTTATAGCCGCTAATGAATTATGTGGAGAATAGAACTAATTACGAGATTCTAAAACATCACTGAAATCTGTAGCACTTTTAGTGACAATCTCATTAAGTCTCATTCCACACTAAGACGATTTAATTTAAAAAAATTTCACACCACAAAGAGCAGAAAAGACTTGCTAGCACAAATAAGTTGTTTGAAAATGCATCAAATGATTCAGTGCTTATTTCTGAAAGTTCTTTGTGCTGGCTGACAAGAAAAGTTACATAAAAGTTATTTGCCAAATGTTCCTCTCAAAGATGTGGGCACAAGGGGCGTGGTCAACACCTCACTTTTCGGCTTCATTTTCTCGCCGGGCTTTAATATGGGAAGGCATCTCCATGGTGTTTAGTATGTGTCAGCAATCTACCCGTTTATATACAGTTTCATAAGACCCAAAAAATATATAAAGTTATGTCATGGATTCCCTGAACAATCTCGCGGACCCCCTCTACTAAGCCCCTGACCCCAATTCGAGAATCTCTGATCTAGTCTATTATAGTAGGGGGAAAAATGTTCGAAATTTGTTTATTATTTTCTTACACCAAAAAATAAGTTGATTTTTTCCCCCATTTAGAGCCAATTTCAAATTTTTGAAAAAAAGTTAAAATTAAAATTACAATTTCACCTTGAGGTATGATTGAATAGTATCTAATTATAAAGTTCGAACAAAATACTTCAAACCATTTTGGTTGTGGCCTTAGGTACAAACATACAAACATAGGTTCAGAGAGAATCGTAGAGCCCGACTTTCAGAGTTAGGGGGCACAAAATTTCAACATCCATCATAATCTCCAGGTCTTACTACCCGTTCGGGCTATACGCACGCTAATGCGTAATGGTAGGGTGATTGTGAGATGGAATGGAGGATCTATAGCTTAACGTGAGATCCGAACCACGTCGGAGGCCTGGCATTCCCCACATCCCCTAGTTGTGACTAATACACGTCTTGTCAGAGGTGAAGGAAGGGTTTGGCAATCAGTGTCGGAACCGAAGCTCTATTCTTAACGTAGTGGCAAGTCAAATTATTATTATTATTATTACAGCGTCTTACTATCCATTCATATTGTACGCAAGTTTACTAGAATTTACCATGCTAATGTAATATTTGCGAGAAAAAGCCAGTGTTTTTGCAACAAAAAATTTGTTTGGCCAAAATAAAAATATTGCTCGGGTTCAAACAATAGAGTTTAAATTTCTTCAGATGGTTATATCAACAGTATTTTATTACTTTTTTAGTATCACATCTTACTTCTTTTTCAGAACCAAGCCTATTTACTAATTTTGATAATCTTAATTCTTAGACAGACACAACATTCAACCCCCCCAC
>CABFOV010000250.1:107889-142257 GCA_902141375.1 Timema poppense
CCCCCCCCCCCCCCCCCCCCGCCGTTTATTCATCAGTGTGAAATCGTAAGCCCACATTTCACCAATGATACATTTTTCGGCCATGCCATGAATCGAACCCGGGACCCCTGGCTCCGTAGTAAGATGCTATACCAACTGAGCTAATCTGTCGGACTATCAATAAGCTTTGCACATCTGGCATCAGTATAACGTAATTTTAGATAAACTTTAAAAGTAAAGAAAAGTTTTCATCAAATACTAGGACACATTTAACGGATATTGAAGGACTGTTATCACCGAGTGAAGAAGATTTAACTCTATGTTTGTACTGAAACAATCAATGTTTGATTTCTTTTGGGCTGACAAATATGTTGCTATAAAAACTGCTAAGACACTCAACTTTTCTCGCGTCTCCCCCCCCTCCCCCCATCTTACGAATAAGCGGTTAAATAATATATTTATTTTCTTAAATAGTAAAAAGAAACCTTTTATAATTCATAAATTTTCATTTGTATATTGAAGTAGTGTTTTCTGTCTGTGTATATTTGGTTTGTGTAACTCAAAAATATTTGTATTATCTAAGAAAATGTTTTGTAGAAACTTCCCTTGAAGCATGTAGATAAAACATGCTCGTGGAACCACACATATCGCTATTCAAAAAGGACACAAGGACACAGTAGTGTAACCAGAAATTTACGTTGGGGGGGGGCATACGATCGAGGCTTTAATAAAAAATAAGTATTTTGGGTAGGGGAGTTAGGGGACACAATTTCCTAACTGGTGGGAGCAGTCAGGAAAAAATATGAATATGAAAGCAGTTACTAAGAATTTTTTTAAAATCATAAGTAAGGGCAGCGATTTTATAGTGCATTTGGACAAACACACAATACATAGAAACTATTAGTTTAGTAATGTTTTTGTTCTAACAAAGGAATTTTGAAGAAAATTTAAATATCTGTAACGGTGTATTTTTTTTTTAATGTCAAGTTGTAGAAATGATCTTAAAAAAGTCGATATATTTTTAGTGCTCCATCTTTTAGTTCTACTTCATATCATTTAAGTTCTCATTAAAATTATTTGATATCTTGGTGAAGGGCAAATTCCTAATTTGCCACCTCAGTGCACCACTACAAGAACATATATTTTTTTTAAATATTTGGATCAATGAGTTAAATGTAGCAAATTTAGGGATTATGGTAAGCTATAAGCGTTACACGTCTGGAGAAGAGGAAGATGAATATTAATGGGGGGTAAACAAGTAGGGCGAGCTAATCACCTGAGTCGTTATGGCGAAAGGACGGAGCGCTCAGGTTCCAATAATTGTTGTTGGAAGGGACCCTAGCAGGGTGAGCTAATGATTGCTAAGTCGTTGTAGTAGGGTAAGGGAGCGCTCAGGTCCCAATTGTTGTTGGAAGGGGCCCCAGCAGGGTGAGCTAATAATTGCTAAGTCGTTGTAATGAGGAGAAGGAACACTCATGCCCCATGTTTTAGGGGAGAATTATTTCAAGACTTTGTGACTTAAGATACAACCCTCACCTTCACTCTTCATATACCAAGTAGCACTGTTAATCACAATTTAAAATAAGTGGTATGGAACTCTGCACGGACTTTCTCGCTCTATTGTTTGAAAATGGAGAAATATACTCAAAACTCGTAATATATCTGAAATTAAATAATGTACACTAGCCATCCCAAACATAAATTTAACTATACTTATGGAAAACTTTTTATTTTAGTCCCGGTTTGAATTTTATAATTTTATTTTTAAAGAATTAATGTCCTCATTTGTATGTTTGGACCGAAAAAAAGATCAAGGTTGGGTCCACAAGGGTCAACACTTCGTATTAAAATTTCAACTTCCGGTTAAAATTGTCTTCGTTTTATTAGGTGTTGCAAATCTTTATGCCATCGCATTGCTAAAAATTCCTCATTTATAAATTTTTACCAATAAAAAATGTAAATATTGACTATTGAGTCTAAAATGGATATAGATCATTGTTATACAAACATTTCTCTTAAGAGGTTTAAGGAAAAATAACATAAACTTTCAGAGACTTACTTAAATTTAATTACTCTATGGCATTGGAGAATTATTGCGTATCTTTTTACAACTAAATCTTACAAAATTTAATGAATATATAATTACTAATATCTCAGAAACGGTTGGATTTATACAAAATATATTTCATATAAAAGTTTTTTACTTTTAATAGTACTACAATTTTGTAATGATAAATTATTTAGTATCTCAAATAGTAGCGGAGATACGGAAGTTTCTAGTTGTGTAAAGTACCGTAAAATTCATTTTCATGGTAAAATGAAAAAAGCCAGTTTATTTATAATCTAATTAGCACCTAGATACGAATTTTAATCAAAATCGTTGAGTAGATTTTGAGAAAATCGATTTTTTCTCTTTTCGCCCTTTCTTAAACTACTCTTAATTTATAAGTTTAAACAGACACGCAGACAGACGTCATTGAAATAACTGCTTTTTAGGGTTTGAGGGGTCTTGAGACGTCGACATACATCAACAGTTCAGGTTAGATTTTATTTTGCGGTCGCAATACTTTTACCTTTTGTGTTCGAAAAGTTTATATATATATATATATATATATATATATATATATATATATTTACGTATAGCGTGAAAGTTATTGGTTTTATAAAAATATGTTTTTATATAAAATATTTGTATTATAAAGAATCTACATATTTGTAACGATAAGTAATTTCATATCTCAAATAGTTTAGGCGATATTATATAAAAAAAAGATAATTTACGCATCAGATCGGAGCCCTTAAAGTAATTTTGCCAAAATACTGAGAGAAGCCATTTTGTTTGGAATATTTATAAATGTTTAGAAATTAAATTTAATCAAAATCGTTAGAGCCGATTTAGAGAAAATCGACTTTTTCTCTTTTTGCCCTTCAATAAACTATCCTCAATTTTAGGGTTACATATCCAATTCCAAAAACCTTCGGGGCAACTCTATGAAAATCCTATATACCAAGTTTTAGCCCGATTGGTAAAATAGTTTAGGCTCTAGTCGGAGGTACAGAAAGACAGATGCAAAGTCAAAAACAACTTTTTTGGATTCGGGGGGTCATGAAACGTCAAGATTAATCAAAATCTTGAGTTCGATTTCTTTGACAATCACTATACTTTCTCTACCTGTAAGATAGCGAGAAAGTAAAAATTGTATTTTAAAGGATTGCAAATTACCATCAAAGAAATATTTATCCAAGAATATTGCATACCCATTATAAAAACAAAGCTATTTAATATACACCTAATCTATTATAACACCCTTCAACTGGCGTGCACGCAGACAGAGGCGTCATTCTCGTCTTGTTTGGTTTGCCTGTAATTAAGAGATAGGAGATTGATTCCTGGCTGAGGACACTCAGTTTTTCCTTATAAAATTATGTTTTACACTTCACGCAAATTTAAGTAAACGTTCTCTAAATTATACGTTGCTTATCCTTACCTCATTAGTATGAGTTTGCTATTAAAATGAACAGGAAATAAGACTTACAAATATTATTACAAAACACTTATTATGTTAAACAACGTATTTTATTATTATTATTATTATTTAGCACTGTGTCTTACTACCCGTTCGGGTTATACGCTTTAAGTACTAATTACGCTAATGGATTAGGAATTGGAAAGGTTGAATTAGAGAAAGTGAACCCGAATTTGCGTGGAGGGAGAGTGGAAAACCATTTAGGAAAACCTTCCCCAGTTCATCCGACCGATATTCGAAACTCGATCTCCCCGTCCTCAGCAGTCGAGCTCAACACGACTAGCGCGTTAGCTAACTACGCCACCGAGGCGGTTTTAACAACGTAAATTACTGAAGTATTCCTTGACTAAAACATCATCATCATTTTCCGTCACCCCTATTATAAGTCAAGCAGTGCGTGATATATGGTGTCTTTTTTGAAACACCTGAGTCTGTAACGTAATATTATAAACCGTAACGTTTCACAACCAATAACGAGGTGGGTCTTAGGTTTACACCCCGGGATAAGCAATCATTTACGATTTAAAAACACATAAACACTTTGCACCTTGCATTCATTTGCATCAAAATAAGTACAGTTGGTACATAAACAGAGCATATTTAGTTTTATTCAAAAGGTTGTTGACGTTGGTTCATTATTCTGGAATTTGATATACAGTTAGAATATATGTTACAAAGAGCCAAGAGATTAAGCGGGAAAACAATTCTACTGCTAGAGATTATATTTAGTCTAGTGGTTTTCTTTGTTATGTTTAGAAGCATAACAAATGTGTGTAGTGCAAGTTTAACCAGCTTAAAACTAATAGTTTATTTATTTTCACGTTAAACTCAAGGTTTATCTAATTCAATGTTGTAAGAGAGAAAAGGTAACTAAGGACCAATACGTCTGATTTGAACCAATAAAATATCTCAAAAAACTTAATATTCATTTTAATACACACTTCAATAATGTCATAATTGAAGCTACAGTGAATAAGAGTAAAATTATTTCTAGGAACCACATAAGAAAATCGCTTCAGTGGCCCCGTGATCTACAACATCACTCTCATAATAGACTGGACTAATGATGAAAGAGAGTTCAGGGTTCAAATGCCAATCAGGTTTACTGGGGGTGACTGTTACTAAATTGTTTTCTACTCTTCTTCCATGCGAATGTGGGTACATTTCCTCTAAACCCAACCTTCCTTATACTTAGTACATTATAAAAAGTCGTACATATTCGGATTACCCAGTTGTATATTAAGACGCTGTGCTAAAAAAATAGAAATTATCTAGAAAATATTGACTATACATAAAGACTAAATTAATTACGTAAAGCATACTAAAATATTAATATAAAAAGCACCACTCATGTTTTGACGTTTAATTTAATAGTAACAAACATTCACCTCATATGTATTTTTAAATAAATACATAACTAAACCTAGTATAAAATACCTATTTAAATATAAATGAATTAGTATTTAAAATGAACGGATAAATTAATCATATTTTCTAATAAATAAACCAATCAAATATGTAATCCGAAAACTTATAAAAATCCGAGAGATGTGTCCCTTTAACAATTTCTGAGGTAATTTTTAAGGATGTTATTATGTCTGTGGTAATTAATTTAATTTTTTGATCTAACAATTTATCTTTGAATAAGTTAATTCCTTATTATATTCTTAATATATATTGTTTATTTGACTAAAGAAGTGTACCAATAAATTTAATTGCTAAAAACAAAAAAAAAATGTCGTAGTCCATATAGATAATCTCTTTGATTTAAAAGCAATGGTCATTGACCAATTGTAGCAGTTCCTTGCGTGATATTTCATCCTCTACATCGAAAATCGCAGATAAAGTATCTAAACCAACTTGCCGGAAGTAATTCTAAATATTGGCCATTGCCACACTCCTTCGTGCGTTGTCGGCCAAAGGTATCCATCCACGTCTCATTACATAATTTCAATTGATCATGTGTGAACAATATAATAACTCTGTTAGAGAAACAGTTTTTCAAGTATTAAGTTCAAACACCAATTTAGGTTTGTTTTCAAAGGGATACAAATTATCCTTAGAAATCTTATTTTTTTAATGTTTAATAAAACCGAAGTTGATGGTTAGTAATAAACTAAATTTTTGACATTTAGGCTCTATTGAAATGTACGTTAATTAAAACAATATATTTTTAGGTTAATTGTAGCTGGATGTTCACGACAACCGAGTCCGCTAAATCCAGAGTTAAATAATGTATATCAGAGTAAGAATAAATTAACAGGAATTACACGCTTTGGTGGCTGCGTGATCTAACGCGCAACTCGACAATAGATTAGATTACCGATGACAGGGATGTCGAGGTTCGAATCTCGGTAGGATGTAGGGGGAGTGTTTTTTTCCCAAATGTTTTCCACTCTTCATCCATGCAAATATGGATACACTTAATTAAAACATTACCTTCCTCTTACCTAATAACCATTAGCGTAATTAGTACATGTGCGTACAACCCAAACGGGTAGTAAGCGGTGGTGCTAAAAAAGAAGAAGGCAAGTACACTCTTAGGTTTCTTTGATTACGTAGGCCTATTCCAAGCTTCAGCTCACTATTTTTCTTGGTTTTGGAGATACCCGTGGAAGTAGTAATATAATTTACAAAAAGTGCCAATAACACATTCTCAAGTTTCACTGATTACTGGTTTTGGAGTTCTTTACATATCTCATTAGTTGATTTAAAGTGTGGTGGATGAGGACACGAGTAAAGGCCAGTGTTTTGGTATTTTTATAGAAAACAATATTTTTTTTCAAAATAAATCAAATATTGCTCCAATATAATTGTAGGCTTTGATTTTACATACATCGTGATATTAAGAGTTCTTGTAAACTATCATGAACATAGTGAAAGTAGATGAAACACCTTTTATTTTAGTACTTCATACAACTATCCAAATGGGTTACACGCTTATGAACTGATTACGTTAATGGTTTAGGGATGAGGAAGGATGAATTAGTGGAAGTGTAGCCACATTTGGGAAAGCCACCCTTAGTACATCCTACCGGGATCGAACCATGATCTCCCTGTCATCGTCAGTCTAGTCTTTTGTGAGAGTAGCACCTAAAATAGATTACCACCAAAGAGGGCGAGAAACTAATTAAATGAAGATAGAAAAAGTCATTAAATTTAATGACACTGTCTGCTGCCTACAGATATTAAAGAAGCGTTGATGTCACCATGTGAAGAAAATGAGACTGCTTCTACTGGAGGATTATTTGATTACTTTAAAAAATGTTCGGATAAAAAATCCCTACAAAAACAATGGCCATTTATCACGTCTCCCACTACCCCTGATTTCAAATTCAATATAAAACGTGAGGGTAAAAATAATAAATCCAAGATGCATACATCATTATTTCCTCCAGGATGTAAATTTATGCCAAATGTTTGTAATTTTCTTAGTTTTTTGTCAATTGAAGTAGGATATTAGTCAGGTTTTCTAGAGTGTAAGACTAACAAAAGTATACATTATAAATGAAAGTTCAATTTCACAGTTCTAGGTTTGACATGATCAGAATGGAAATAATCATATTTCTGGATTTGTATATAACCCGCGCCAGAAACTAAGCGCTCCAAGGTGTTATGGTCTCAATATAGGTAAATTAAAAACAAAACGCCAGATGTTTACTTCTTCAAGCATCTCTAAATTCCTTTGTAAACTTTCTTGGTCTTGAAGTGACATTGTCATCAAAAAAGAGTAATTCTTTGATTTCTCTAGAGTTTAAGCTTCCTTTCAATGGGAGAATTCATCTAATTGTCTGAATATTTAATATTTAAATATAGGCTAAAATCCAATACAAATTTTGTACGTCACCCATGTGAAAGTTTTATCATGATAAATAAACACGATCTGCCTACTAAAATGAATACCAAACAACTAATACAAATTCAAATATGGTTTCTCTTCAGATTAAAATGTATTTTAGAATTTTTCTTTGATTGCAATTGACTTGGTTATAAAGTAAGACAGAAAAATTAATTATACATTCACTAGGAGAATACAATATTTATTACATAGTTTAAGGAGAAATATTTGAAAAAATCCATTTTATTGAATTTTAGAAAAAAATATATAGTTTATGTGTTTCTCAGGCTTCCAAGTTTTATTCATGCGAGATTTCAGCTCTATCGATAAAGTAGTTTTTGAGTTAAAGAAAAATATACAGCTATCAACTCATTTTTATATACAGGGTTTATTTTAATTGGTGTAAAATAATCTACAGGTGTATTCCTATCAACCACGTTAAGAAAAATTCATAAAAATACGAGTCTAAAATATTTAGTTTCTGAGGTAGGAGGATTTTTTTTATTGTATTAAAAATCAAGCCAACAAAAAAATTAATTCAACTAAACAAGACAAAGTTCAACAGAAACTAACCAAAACACAATATACAAAATATTTTAACAAAAATTTTTCAAAATGTTGTAATGTTTCGATGTATCCTTTGAACCTGTGTTCCATGCTTTGTTGTACTCTGTTGAATACACCTGATGTGTTACATATTTGCTCACATTCATTTATAATACGATCTCTTAAAACCTCAACATCAACCATCGGAGTTACGTCAACAATGAACTTTAAATTTTCCCACAGTTAAACATCCATTGTGTTCAATGTATCCAATGCATCCCCGAGGAAAACCTTTAGTAACCCTAAAACTAAGCGTTTCTATACCCATGTTTGTATGAACTTTTCTTAACCTTTGGTGGAGAGGAATAGGCCCCTAGAATATCTGACACCAATTAATATACTCCCTTTCTTTAATAGATTTATAACCTATCAATTTAAGATAGGGTTTTTGGTGAGTATCCCGCGCCTTACTACCCATTTTAGCTTACCGTATACAAACACCAAAGTAGTAGGGATTAGGGAGATATAATTTACTCAATGTGTACCCCCACTTGTTTCTAGGGCTGTTAGGAAACCACGTAGGATAAAACACTTAATTTCACCCAGCCGAGATATGAACCCCAACTTCTCCGTAACCAACAAACCAGACCATACGTAACTGATAATTCTGTCCACATGCTCATCAGTATTGGATAGTAATGAATAAATTACTAACATAAAAAGCTTATAAATATTTATATCAACGATGGAATTTGTTCTAGAGGTCCTTCTAACTGAAAAACATAAATTTTCTTTTTATTCACCCGCCTCGGTGGCGTAGTTGGCTAACGCGCTAGTCATGTTGAGCTCGACTGCTGAGGACGGGGAGATCAAGCTTCGAATCTCGGTCGGGTGAACTGGGGTGTTTTTTCCTAAATGGTTTTCCACTCTCCCTCCACGCAAATGCGGGTTCACTTCCTCTAATTAAACCTTCCCAATTCCTAATCCACTAGCGTAATTAGTACTTAAAGCGTATAACCCGAACGGGTAGTAAGACGCGGTGCTAAGTAATAATAATAATAATAATAATAATAATAATAATAATAATAATAATCTTTTTATTCCCTAGGAAACAAAAATAGAATCCTAATATAAAAAGGAAATGATTCGAAGGTATATATTCTTAAATTTGAATATTTATTTCCTTTTAATGTTAACTAATTTATCGTCACGTTGACTACCACAAAAACGAATGTTCCACTATTCACGCACATAAAAGGTCAAACGGAGTAGTTTATTTTCTTCACGAGTCGACATTATGTTTATTCAACAAACAAATCTCGNAAAAAAGATCACATAAAGTCGAGTTAAAAGGGAAGAACTAGGAGGTGTTTGGTCATGTCCAATATGTTACAAGTGAAACTTGTAATGTTCAAAACAGTCGCCTTTGCCCCCTCCTCCAAATGAAGTCTTAGTGTAAAGGAGATTGTATCAGAGAAGGGCTTTAGTATCAGGAGTGTGGTTTTAAGAGAAGGTTTCTGACCAGCTGGTCCACTGCTTCTCCCCTTTGAAACCTGTTTTCTCTCGCTCTCTTCTCACCAAAAACTTTTCTGGAATGGACCCCCGCACCCCATTTACTACTGGCCTACCCAGCTTCCAAACACCAACTTCACCGTGTTGTTTTAATACGCCTTGTATTTCCTATCGAATATCGACCCTCCTTTAACAACTTTCTCTCACCCTACGAAAGCTCTCTCAATATCGCTTCCAACCCCCACTGCCACCCTCTTTCCTCCCTCTTAAGACACTTCGGTCGTTATAAGAGCTCACACACACACACACACACACACGAACACTCTCTCTTAACAAAGTAATTATGACAAGAAACTTGCACCCTCCAATGGAGAGAGGAAATTCGTGTCTTCATTTCTTATTTTTCGTGTGTGTGTGTGTGAGCCAAAAATTCTTTTCTCCTCTTTTTTTGCTGGAGAGTAATTTTTTATATTTCTGTCTTTGAGAGTAAAAGTTGGAATTCCGGCCAAATTAATGGCCTTCAATTGAGTTTAATTGGTCTCTATGAAATAAAAGTAGGCCCGATATTAATTAAAAAGTACCCCTGACTCAATAGCTATGAAGGCTGGTAAGATGAAGGCGCCCGTTGTTCGACTTCTTCAGTGATTTATTAATTTTGTATAGATTAATCCGTATTAATGGCTGCAAGGTTTCAATGTCAAGCCTATTTAGTGTAGTTTACTGGTTACGTAGGGGGTGGGGTTCAAATACCGGCCTGGTGTATCGAAGAGGCTTTTTTACTAAAGGGTTCCTCCCTCTCCATCCATGCAAATTCAGGAACATTTCCTTTAAAATACATCATTTATCATTAAACCATTAACAAATGGCCAGTGAAACGTGGTGAGAATTGTATATGTGTAAGCTAGTATTTTCCTATTGAGTATATTATATATTATAACTTAGAAGGTTGACCATTTATGTTAAGTGTAATATCTTACCATAAGACTCTGCCTTAAAATATGAGTGTAGAATGACCTTGAATATGGGATGATTCCTGGATAGCTCAGTGGTTAAAGCATTGGAGAACTAAGTCAAAAGTCCTGGGTTCAATTCCCATGTCCTAGTGTAGTTTTTAAATTTTTAGAATATGATATATAGATGCGGCTAGATCCGTATTAAAAACAAATATGATAGCTTTGGCTATTTGATTCTTAATCTTACCATAAGCTCTACATTTATTAAGTATTCTGCCAATACTGCCCTAAAATACTGACAATTTTCATTTGGTGAAGCTCAGGCTCGGATTAACAATTTAGGGGGCCCTAGTCCAAGTATTTCATTATTTGATCTCAGAAATTATTGACAATAGCAAATCCATGTTTATTTTTCTGTCAAGAGCCAATGGTACCATCAGCAGATATGTAGAATTTTTGGTTTGCCAAAAGTAAAGGTTGCGTTAATTTATAAGCACGGACTGTTGGACTCCACGTAATACCAGGCTAGTAGCGCCCCTAGCGGCGCATACAGGCATAATAAATAAACAAACAGGGATTCAATAAGGGAATTTCCAGTTAAGTTTGGGATCAAAATTTACGGGAACACATAAAAGTAATGAAATATTAAAATATAATATTATTATAAAATAAATATGACAAGTCAAAGTGATTTATTTGCGGGACGGATGAGGGCCTCTAAACTCAAAGGCCCTTGTGCATAGCACATTTGGCACATGCCTTAATCCAGGCATGTTGAAGATTCCTTGCTATAAACTCAATGAAATATTTCAAAATAGAAATAAAAACAAAAGAATGATACTTTATGGTTTTGGAAGAATGGGGGGTTTGCTTATAGAATACATTTTTTTTTGCTGTAATTAACATCAAGGTAACATTTTACTGTATTATTAGTATTACTTTAGTAGACGTTGATACGATCTATAAAAAGTAATGGTTACATATCACATTACTTGAAGTATGAATATTTAAAAATAGATTAAATAATTTTGAAAATATCGGATATCTCTCTTCCTACTAAAATCTTACCTTAGGTAAAGCTCGATGTTCATAGGGACCCCTCTTTAAACCACCAACAAATATTGAAAGTCACTAAAATTTAACATTCTAGAAATTTATTATTTGATTTATTAAAAAAAGTTCATCTATAAAATTATATTATTTATTATTATCCCCACGTCTTGCTATCCGTTCGGGTTGTACGCACTTACGTTAATGTGTAATGCTAGGGTGATTATTATATTAAATGGAGGACCTACAGTGTAACGTGGAATACGAACCACGGTGGAGGCTTGGTATTCCCCCCATTCGCAAGTTGTGATTAATGCACGTCTTGTCAGAGGTGAAAAAAGGGTTTGGCAATCAGATAAATCTGTGCCAGGACCTAGGATTGAACCCCGAACACTAGCACAGAAGTCCGACACCTTACCCCTAGACCACCAGGTCAGTTCACCTTTAATTTGTTTATAAAATGCTTCGGAAACTATTGTCTGTTCAGCGTAGGAATTGTTTTCTGAAAGGCCTTTTTCCCTACCAGAAATCTATTATATAGTAGGATATTGGTAGAGAAAAAAGACCTTTCAGAGAGTAATTCCTACCGTGAATGTAGTATACTTTCTTACGGATTACTATCTAGCTTATCTTTACATGATTAATACATTATTTTATTATTATTATTATTATTATTTAGCACCGCGTCCTACTACCTGTTCGGGTTATACGCTTTAAGTACTAATTACGCTATTGGATTGGGAATTGGGATGGTTGAATTAGAGGAAGTGAACCGGCATTTGCGTGGAGGGAGAGTGGAAAACCATTTAGGAAAAACCACCCCCAGTTCACCCGACCGAGTTTCGAGCCTCGATCTCCCCGTCATCAGCAGTCGAGCTTAACACGACTAGCCTGTTAGCTAACTACGCTACCGAGACGGGTATGATTAATAAAAATAAGAAAGTAATTCACATGTGTAATGTAGCTTACAGCTGTTATTTTAATTTCTACCATAAGTTTCCAGTTTTCAAAAACGGGCTTTCTAATAAAATAGGACTGTATTTATTTATAATAAGAATAAGCAGAGCACTAATGACCCAGATGTTACGTGCCAGAAAAAACACAACAACACATAGGATAGAAGAAAGTTTAAGTTCTTACTTTCTAGCCTCAATGGGTCACACATAAGTTACATGTGAGTCACATATGTTGTGTTTCGGTCCCCCATACAATAAAACTAATTGATGGCTCACACAATCACGTTTGGTGGTAATTATAATCCTCACAGGACGAATAATTAGAAGAAACATGCTACAAGGAGCTATGGAGAAGAATAGAATTATTACTCCTGTTGCATCGACGGATTGATTTATCGATTCGTTTTGAAGTATCTACCGCTCGGGGCTGAACGAGTTTGGTCTAGTTGTGAGAGTTTGTATCAAGGACTTGCTGGTATAGTTGGGTGCTGAATACATGGGAAACATCTACACTGGTTATCAGGCCAACAAAAACTGGCTTGCTGGTACAGTTTAGTGCTGAGCTGAATACACGGGAAACCTCTACAATGGTTATCAGGCTAACAAAAACTGGCTTGCTGGTACAATTTAATGTTGAATACATGCGAAATATCTACAATGGTTACCAGGCCAACAAAAACTGGCTTGCTGGTACAGTTTAGTGCTGAGCTGAATACATGGTGAAATACTTGAACTAGTGACCAGGCTAACAAGAACTGGATTGCTGGTACAGCTGGGTAAAGTCTTAATCACAATTATTGTAAGACACACTTTTTAAAGTTTGGGGGAATATAAATCGTCCAGATCCATCTTAATCGCGAGGGCAAATGTTTTCAGGAATACAATAACTTATACCAAACGTTTGAACTCCAAATAAATTGCTAAGATATCCTGAATCATGAATACAACACAAACAGATAAAATTTAGTTCTACTGTTTTTGAAATAATGATACCTGCTTCGGTGATCTTATGGTCTAAGGCATCATTCTCGCAATGGACTGAACCGCAATTGATGGGGAGATCGGGTTTTGAATACCGCTAGTGTGTACTGAATGTGTTTTTTTCTAAATGTTTTTTTTACGTTTCCTCCGCGCAAATGCGGGTACACTTTTTCAAGATTCCACATCCCTCATTCCAAGCTAATTAGAGTAGTTAGTACATAAGCGTATAACCTGAACAGGTAGTAGGACGCGATGCTATTTTTTTTTGTCTCTGCTCGGTTATTATTACAATTTATATTACTACCGTCGGTGACCTGGCGGTCTAGGGGTAAGGTGTCAGACTTCTGTGCTGGCGGCCGGGGCTCAATCCTCGGTCCCGGCACAGATTTATCTGATTACCAAACCCTTCCTTCACCTCTAACAAGACATCTTGTGAATGTGGGGAATGCCAGACCTCCACCGTGGTTCGGATTCCACGTTAAACTGTAGGTCCTTCATTTCATCTCACAATCACCCTACCATTACACATTAGCGTAAGTGCGTATAACCCGAACGGGTAGTAAGACGCGGTGCTAATAATAATAATAATAATATATTACTACCCCTGATTGATACGGAGGGGTAGCGGAGCGAGTTTTCTCTTTCCGAACCTCATGTCAAACATGCTTTATCTTTTCAGTCACCATATTCTCATTGGTGGGCACATGGGTTGAGGCGTCACCTCATCTAATCTGGTTTGTGGGAACTTAGAGAGAGAGAGAGGGTGGGATTTGAACATCTTAGTGGATGAACTGAAGTGCTTTTCACCTAAATGGTTTTCCACTCTCTTCCTCCATAAAGAAATAAATAACAATTTAGTCAGCAAACCCTCAGTAGTTGGGTTAGGTTTGCACTGTACTTGGTCACGGTATGTTCGAGAGGCTGAAGTTCTAATCCCATATAGGTGGACGAAGGTAAGAAAGGTGTGATTTTCCTATCCTTTTTCTAAGAAAACCGTGTGACTATACTTTCCCACCTTTGTTATGGATACTGGTTTGTGGTTCAACACATTGGTGTGCGTGGGAGTTGTAGAATAATAAAAAAGACGCTAAAATATTTGAGAAATTAAAATAAATCTTTTTAAAATCCATCATCAACACTATTTTCTTGAAAATAACACAATAATTTTAGTTATTGGACTTTTGAATACAATCTTAATATGTTTATTTTAATGATGACATGTATCCTTAAAATACTGATAATGCGCCTTGACAATTTAAGCGTCTTGTTCAGTGTGCTGTGAGTTAAAAAATTTGAATAATCTCTGGTTTAGGTCATTGATAAGCCTTGTGTAAGACAAGCAAATAACATTAAATGTTGCTGATCCAACTGATTTGATCATAAACACTGATCCAACTGATTTGATCATAAACACTAATCAAACAACGTCCACTTATCTGCAGTTTTGGCCTCATTTAAGGACCGAGTCTACATAGAAAAAAATAGCTTCTCTCCCGCTTCATTGGCCGCATAGTCTAAGACGCTACTCCCATATTAGACCAGACTGACGATGATGGGGAATAGAAGCTCTAATTTCAGTTGGGTGTACTGGGGGTGGTTTTTCCAAATTAGTTTTCTATCCTCCAGGAAAATGCGGGTACATTTCCTCTAAATATAACCTTCCTTATCCTTAAAACATTAGCGTATATCCTGAACGGGCAGTAAGATGCGGTGCTATAGGAAAAGCTTCCCGGCCAGCCATTTGACTTGGTTTGTTTTTCCCCCTGTACTCAATTCTCTGTGGACTTTCCATAAAGCAATTCCTGCGCTTGTTTGGGTGTGTACACCGCTGACTAGACTCGGGTTCTAAAGTGTATTCTCTATAGAGTTGAGTGATCATCTTCTTTCCAATGTTACCTTTGTAAAGGAAAACAACTATGTAGCGCTTTCTATACCTTTTTAAACCTGGTTGCAACCATTCGTTCACGGATGCTAACACCATCATTTGTAACGTGTCAGTATGAAATATATGATAATTTCTGATATTATATAGCTGGTATATTTTTCAACGCATACTCTAAGGCTTTTGTATGTTTTTTTTATTGTAGTTTCGCAACCAATTCCACATTTCATTCATCTTCTTGATGTACTGAGCATATTTACATCGACAACACTATTTCTTTTATATAGAATTTTCTTATATTAGTTATTTAAAAGACATATTGAAAAGTGATGTTTTTAAACTCGCAACAAAACACCAACGTGAATATAATCCCACACAAATATCTATAAACATTTTCTTGCGGTAATTCTTTTCATCAAAAAACGCTCTTCAGACATTTTTTCATGCGAGGTAATTTTTACGCAAAAGAGATCCTTTGAGAAACATTTTCTTTTCGTACAAGCTATATTTCTCTTAACTTTTTTCTCTATTTCTTTTACTCCCTTTCAAAGTGTTATTAATTAGTTGTGCTACACATTATTTAGCTTCGTTTTTTTCCTCATTGACTTTTAATAACTAAACTTGGAGTAGCTTCATTTAACAGTCCGATAATTTATAGTTGAATACATACCTCACTTTTCAATTATCTTCAAAAGTTAATTCGTTATTGAATAGACTTTGTAAAAAAGGGTTGCGTCTCATCCCCAGCCTCAGTCAACCCTTTGCCCTAATTATTTATATTTCTCTCCGACATTTTAGCTCATCCCCAACTTAAGACAAATTTAAGGGAATAGTTTGAAGGAGATACAACAGCATTCAGGACAGATTTAGAATACCTAACCTAAATTAACACGCACAAAGATGCAACTTTCTCAAAAACTGTCGCTTTTATTTAAATTAACTTTCAATCATTTGGAAATAATATGCCACGAAATAAAACTAAATTTATAATATCCAGTTATTTTCCCTTCCACGCATAAATACAACACTTATGTTAATCCTTTTGTGGGTATGAATATACATTTAAACTTTAGTGTTCCGCATCATAGAGTAAGACAGAGTAAAATAAAATTTGGAGGAAGTATACCCACCTTTGGGTGGTGGGAGAGGAGTAAATAATTTAGAAAAACACATCTTAGTACATTTGGTTGGAATTTGAGTCCCGACCCCCTACGTCAAAAGCAAACCAAATAAGACGATACCTTAACATTTCGAATCTAATTTTATAAGTTTTAATGAGGTATTTGTTTGAATCATGCATGAATAAATAATAGAATTTTCAAAAATATGAGTATTAGCTTTTATCTACTTACATACACGAGTAAGAAATGCCATATAGTGTCCTAGTAGGTAAAGTATGGTTGTAAGTACGTATGCACGCTTGAATTTTCTTCACTTTTACATGTATATTTTAAGATTATTTACTTACTTACTCTATGGCATTAGGGACTCGAAAGCAATGACAAAAGTACGCCACTTATCCCTATCTTGAGCTGGTTCTATCCAGTCCACTTAATTACACCCTGCCTCTTTCAAAGCCATTCTAATTTTTTCCATACTTCTAAGTCTAGGTTCTTTCCATTGGTGTCTTCTCATTGGGTTTTCCACTGTAATATACGAGACATGATTATCCTAACTAAATATTGTGATGAGTGCTGGGTATGTAACATCCTACCCTTCCCGGTATCTTTTTTTTTAGCATCACGTCTTACTAAACGTTCGGGTTATACGCTTAAGTATTAATTACGCTAATTGATTATGAATTGGGAAGGTTGAATTTAGAGGAAGTGAACCCGCATTTAGGTGTAGGGAGAGCGGAAAAACATTTAGGAAAATCTACCCCCGGTTCACCCGACTGATATTCGAACCTCGATCTACCCATCCTCAGTGGTCAAGCTCAATACGAAACAAGCGCAATAGCCAACTACGACACCGAGGCGGGTTTCCAAGTCTTTTTATCCCTTTTTTGGACCAAGTATCTTCCTAAGCATCTTGTTTTAAAAAACAATTATTTTTTTCCGTCATGTAAGGTTAAATACCATGTTTCACAACTATACAGAAACACCATTAAAATTATTGCTTTGTACACTTTTGAGTTTTACATTTCTGGAAAGCAGGCGAGATTTCAACCACTTAGACCATGTGATACCATGTATTTATGACTGTAGTCTTTTCATAATCTTTCTCACCTTAATATAGTTAATGCTAAGAATCAAATATCCGAAGCTATTTGTGTATGCTTTTTATGGAGGAATCCTCCATCTAGATATCATATTGTGAAAATTGAAAAATGACACCTGTACATGGGAATCGAACCCGGGACCTTTGGCTTAGTACGCAATGGTTAGAGCATTGGCGTACTAAGCCAAAGGTCCCGGGTTCGATTATCATGTCCAGGTGGCATTTTTAAATGTTATTGCTAGTTAAAATTTTTCCTAAATATTTAAACTCATTAACCATTCCAAATGAATAGTAGGACAACAGTGTAAATAAAGTTATCATTAATTTTATAACGCTACCTGAATCGATGGTTGCCTGGTCTGAGAAAAGGTTTGCCGCACTCTTCATCTACATGCAATTTTGCCAAAATATGATGATACGCCAACCATAGATAAATAAATTTCTATATTTCTATAAGAGCGGTTAATTTTTCTAAACTATCTTTCAAAGAGAGCGATTTTTTATTTTAACTAATTAAAATACACGCCGTTTGAAAATATATAATTTAAAACCAAGAAGACATATAATTGATCAAATATGCGAAAAATATACATCGAACCCCTCAAAAAGCCACATGTGGCCTTAAATGTGCGGGTTACCCACCCTTGGTCGAAGTAGTTACTATCGTTATGTATAATATTGTCAATTATGAGAAGTTTGGGTTTCGAATCCCGGCTAGGTGTTCCGAGGATAGTTCTCATGAATGGTTTCCCACTATCCCTCCACGCATATGCGAGCACATTTCCTGTAAGCCCCACCTTCCTATTCACTACTACATTAGCGTAATTATTACATTTGCGTATATACAATCCTATCAGGCAGTAAAGCGTGATGGAAAAGTAGTATAAAGTTATTAATTCTGTTTTTATATGTTCGCACCCAAAACCTTGTATTTTATAGCGGTAACTTTTGAAAGATGGTGTCATTTCGTTTTTATTTATTTATTTAAAGTCTTTAACTCGCTCTTTTTAAACAAACTGATTATATCAGCTCACGACTGATAAACTAACTTGAATCTAGAACAAAAACAACATCCATCCCCCAGGCCGTTAATTCACCACTGTGAAAGGTGACACTGTCATTTCACTTACGATACATTTTCTGACATGTTAGGAATCGAACTTGGGACCCATAGCTTGGTAGACAGACACATTACCTACTGAGCGATAAGGTTTTGGACAAAGATGGTATCAATTTGGTATTTTCTAAGAGATCAAAGTGATTTTTACTCTATTGTTTTGTTCTGGTTGAAAGAACCATATCTGACAGTTATAAAAACTACTAAAAATACTTTAATATATTCATACGTTGTAATGAGTATACCTTGATTTTCTCATTTAAAACACCTTCTAGTAAAAACAAACATATTTTTTTTATCCCCATTGATCAAATTTTATCTTGTTATTAGTATTATTCTATAAATGTTGATAATATCTAGATGCAGATCACATAACTTAATGTATGAGTTCGATAAAATAAATCTAGTAGCTTTTATATTATTCAAATATGTCTATTCTTAAAAAAAAATTAGGCTGTCACTTTTGATATATAGTATCAATACCTTTAAAATAACACTAATAATATAGTAAAATATACTACACTAATGGCTCTTTGCAGCAATGGCTGCGGATTATTGCACTTTTGATTATGAAATAATCTATATAATAAACCCTCACTTGACTTATTTAGTCAAACGTTTACTCGTCAAACGCTATCAACTCTACTAAAGCTTTTTAACTTTCGGCGTTTAATTTGAATCAGAACCTATGTTTTTGCCTTTCACGCCACGATGAGAAATTTAAAACAACCCCTCTAGCGGCTCTTTATCTATTCGTTGCACCAACCTACTCAAGTAACAAATTGAGCTGTTATTATTTCAATCAGAGAGAAATATTTATATTTTATTTACTGATGTACAAATTAGAAACAAATCATGGTTTCTATGGTGATGTAAACAAAGAGAGATTGTAAAGATGAACCACTACCCACACAGAATGAAAAGATTAGAAATATCCTAGGAAAATTCGTTTTTAGTTTTAGGCTACTATATTTGCCGATCTCCTACAAGCCTAACCTCTAAAGTGATTGCCCGTTTGTCAAAACTGGCTGAGCCATTTAATCGTAGTTTCAATTACCGGAAATGGTCTCATCAAATTATTATATAAGATATATAAATATATGATAAAGTGATAAAATTTGATAGAGAAAATGAGAGTGTGAGTGTGAGAACGTGGGTGTGAGGTGTGAGATCGTGAGTGTAAGAGAATAAGAATGAACAATTGAAAGAGATCGAGTGAGTGTGCGCGAGTGATAGTGAGAGTATGTGTATGTGTTGGAGAGAGAAATACTGGAAGGAGATGAAAAGAGAGTATTTTTTTGTGTGTGAGGAGAGAAAGAATGTGTGAGAGAAAGTATGTGTGAGAGATTGTTAGAAAGTGTGTGTGATGGAAAGAAAGAGAACATGTGAGGGATAATGTGTAATGAAGTGTGTGAAAGAGTGTGTGTGAGAGAGTTTGAGAAAAAAGGTTAGAGAAAGTGAAATTAGTTTAGAGAGATAAAATTAGAGAAGGAGATTGTTTGCGAGAGATTGTTTGAGAAAGAGAGTGTTTGAGAGGGAAAGTTAGAGAGGGAAAGTTAGAGAGAAAAGTTAATAGAATGAGCTAGAGGGAAAGAGAGTTTAAGAGAGCGTTAGAGAAAGTGTTCGAGAAAGAGATTGAGATTGAAATAAACAAAGCGAGATTGAGAGAGAGTGAGAGTTTGTGAGAGAGAGTTTAAGGGATAAAACATTTGAGATATGAGCGTTTGAGAGAGAACTAGAGCAAGAGTTTGAGAGATAGAGAGCGTTTGAGGAAAAGAAAGCGTTTGAAAGAGAGTGATAAATTATTGGAGAGAGCTTTAGAGAGAGTATAATAAAGATGTTAGAAAAATTGTGTGATAGAGAGATAATGTTTGATAGAGAGAGCGAGAGTTCAAGAGATAGAACTTTTGAGAGAGAGAGAGAGAGAGAGAGAGAGAGCAAGGATTTGAGAGCTAGAGAGCGTTTGAGGAAAAGAAAGTGTTTGAAAGAAAGTGAGAGATCATTGGAGAGAGAGCTTAAGAGCGAGTATAATAAAAATAATGTTAGAGAAATTGTGTAATAGAGAGTATATGTGAGGATAGATAGTGTGTGTATGAGATAGAGATAGAGAGAGAAAGAGAGGGAGTAACTGTAATCGAGAGAATGAGAGAAGAACATCTGAGAGAGTATGTTATAGTTTGTGTGTGTCTGTATGAAGGAAGATTGTGTATGTGAGAGAGAGAGTGTGAGAGCGTGAGAGAGAATGTGAAAATATAGATTATTATTATTATTTAGCACCGCGTCTTACTACCCGTTCGGTTTATACGTTTTAAGTACTAATTACGCTAATGGATTAGGAATTAGGAAGGTTGAATTAGAGGAAGGGAACCCACATTTGCGTGGAGGTAGAGTGGAAAAACCATTTAGAAAAAACCACCCCCAGTTCACCCGACTGAGATTCGAACCTCGATCTCCCCGTCCTCGGCGGTCGAGCTCAGCACGACAAGCACGTTAGCCAACTACGCCACCGAGGCGGGTGAAAATATAGATGTGGTACACAAAACATTACGGTACTTTAAAATATCATTCCCTCAAAATTAATTATCAACATGGGAACATAAATGAACCTACTGTATTTGTAAGAATGTGAAAAGATAGATGAGGTACACAAAACATTATTTTAAATATCACATCCTCAAAACTAATTGTTAAAATGAAAACATAGCTTAACTTATGTATTTTTATTGTGTTACTATTAGCTAAAATTAACATCAAAACCCATTATTTGAATAAAATGAACATTAAAACCCATTATTTGAAAAATAAATTAACACCAAAACTTATACTTATATAGTTAAAATGGCTATTTTTAAACATTATTAAATATCATGTTATAGTTTTTGAGCTTATAATACGTATTAAAACATATTTAAACATCATTTTATCATGAGCGAAACATTACGTAAGCAATAGTTTCACGAAATTAGCATCGTCACTTTTTAAGTTTCAAATTATGCTCAATATTATTGATTTAGATGCGAATTAACGACAACAACATTCCAATAAAAAAATAAATGTAGATGAGAAATATGCATCCAGCGAGAGAATTGTGATGTGTTCGGACCAACAAATGAAGATAGAGCTATTATTTTTTTAGCTAAAGAGATATATTTTATTTAGATATTTACGGTTATGCAGCAAATAATGGTGTCCATGGTGACTAAACAAAGAATAAAAAATTGAAATTCTCTGTGAAAATCGTGTTTTCGTGGAAAACTACTATTTTTCCCGACATACTGGACTTCTAACCGTTAAAATGAGTTGTCGTTTGTCAAAAACGGTTGTCATTTCCTCGCAATTACTATTACCGGAAACGGGCTTATCAAATTATATATAAGAATATCAAGATAAAAAATAAAATGTTAGTATTTTATAAACTTCCAGTCAAGAGTTCCAATACACAATAATTTGTATTCCTTATAAAAGGATCTTCTGATGGTGATCCGACTATAAGTGCTCTAACCTGCTCCGTTAGACATGATTTGTTTAGAGTTGTTATGTTTATTATAAATGTTGTTTTATTTCTCATATCAAGATACAGTATTGTGACCATGAAAATGTTCATTAATAGAAATTATGTTTTATGTGTGTTTGAAAACAAAAAAAGTTGATTTTAGAATTATTCTTTTCGTCCCTCTGTATGTCCGTTTGTCCCTGGCCATAGATCTGAAATAGTTTGATGGATTTTATTCAAACTTAATTTTTAGGTTTTTTCCACCACTATTTATTTGAGGTATTTGACGTTTACTTTTTGAACAGACTGATTATGAATCATCACACGAGAATTTATACGAACGAGATTAAAAGAGCCTACCAATTTTGCCAGAAAACGTATTTTCACAAACCTTGCAGGGTTTTTATATATGCTACAGTCGACATGAGGCCAACGGCTTTACTTCACCTCTGAAAAAAGCTGTGCCTAGGATTTTTATCACTCAAGAAACATATGCCAACCTCGGCTAGGTTTGAACCCACCAACATCGGGTCCTGAGGCGAGCACTTTACCCCAAGACCAATGAGGTCAAATTTTTTTTTATATTATAGATAATACTAATTAGTTTTTTTTTTCTAAAAATATAAACCATTTTATAGTAGTTTACTGATGACTAACTTTTGTAAAATTTGATTAAAAAAAATAGCTTTAAAATTTTGTTCAGAATTGGTACCGGGGGATTATTTTACATGCTCAATAAAAAAATACTTAAAAAGTGAATTTAAAGTTTGTGACTTACGATTAAACACGGAAAATTGTAAATATTTGTAAATTGGCCTTGAAGATTGAGTTCAAAATGAGTATCTGAGAATGGCTTTCCGTGATAAATAAGAATACTTTTCTATTTTGGCAAACTTGAAATAGTTTTAAGGTATTTTACAATGAAAATTATCTTTGAAAATTAAATTTAAAAAAAAATTATTTGAAGCGTTTTGTCTAAAAATTCATATATAAAGAGTATGATTAACAAGTTGATGTGTTTGTTTTTAGTAGAGAAACTAACTTGAGGGTAAATTGGAAATTGGAAATTTTAACAATATGAGAATGTTTGGACAAGTGTGTCGTACAATTTTTTCTTTAGCACCGCGTCTTACTAGCCGTTCGGGTTGTACGCATACGTACTAATTACACTAATGTGTTTAGGATGAGGAAGGTTTGACTTAGAGAAAATTGACCCACATTTAGGAAAAACAACCTTCAGCACCCGTCCAATATTTGATCCTTGATCTACTCATCATTGGCAATTCAGTCTATTGCGAGAGTGACGCGTTATACCGTGCGACCACCAATCTGATCATGACATGACGTCATAAATATTTTTTATTTTCGTGAGGATTAAGGTTTTCTAGGGCAGCCTTTTTCGAACTTGGCTCTGCTATAGTTATCTCAGGCTCAATTCTAGAATATTCTTCACTTGTTTTTCACAGTATAAAATAGCATCAGTAATAAGGTTTGCCAATTTTTTCAAATCAAAATAAAGAATATTTGCCAAAGGCGCAGCCAGAACACGTGATGTTTTACTTTTATTTTATAATTTTATACTTCCGTTTATTTTATTATTTTATACTGTCATAAATGAATATTTATAATATTAGTGTAACTCTTTTATAAGGGCTAAAGAATGTCTTTTTTCTGGTGCAAAGGCTTCTTCAGTCTAAAAAGTTTTGAAACCCCTGCTCTTGAAGATTAGAATAGTGTAGCTCTATATGTTCAATTCTGTGTGAGTCAGCTTGTTGCAGCCCACCATTATTCACAAGTTTACCCACAAGCAACTACATATTATTTCGTCCCAACTAAAAAGAAAACAGGGGAGGGGGAAGTCCAATTAAAACTCATCATTCACCGGAGGTACTCTACAGTTCATTTGTTCATTTGATGGACTATTTTGGTCCATCCATACAAACTTGGATAGCACTAATGGCCGCGAAAAGAGGGCTAATGAATTAGATTTATGGCTGCCCGATGGAATAGTTTTTTTTAAACTTTTTTCATTGTTTGTCATGTGAATATACCTATTATCTAAAGGTAAATAAAAATAACATTAAAATTAACTAATTTCGGCTTATTTAAACAATTTTAATGTTATTTTAGTAACTTTGCACTCAATACAAAACGTAATAATAAAACATAATTTTGTAAAAAAAAAATACTGGAGAAAAAATATATTGGAAGTATTATCTAAACCACACTGATATACTATTGAAGTTAGCGGGTGCGATAAGTACCCTGAATTAGAATATCTTCGTAGTTACGGTTCAGTTAATTCCCAGAAGCAAAGCCGATAGCACGAGTTTAGTTTTTTTTTCTAAACTATGGATTGGGGTTCAAGGTCCTAGCCAAGGTTCAAACCGTATCCGACTTGGAGTCACCTGACAGCCTTTGAACGAGATTCATTGATGAGGAACCGAGCTACTCCTACATCGTAATTCAAATAAGTGATGGACAGTCAAATTCAGTAGCGGATTTAGGTTTGAGGACGCCCTAGGCCCGAGACGATATGGCGCCATTTTTTTTTGTAACAATATATATATATGTTTATATATATATATATATATATAAACATATATATACATATATGTGTGTGTGTGGGTATAAAATAATGAAAATAATAACAATAATAATAAGAAATCTAATTCAGGTATAAATTAAACATTAATTTTTTTAACATAACAATTAAATATAGAATTAATAATAAATTGCTTGTAATTAAAATATAAATTATTTTTATCTGATTAATCATATAATAAATTTTTTTCTTGCTTTCGTTCGTGCGAAAATATCAATGACCTTCTCATACTTAATTCCTTGAACCAATTGTACTTCAATGGTTAGTAATGCAAGTGCATTTAGTCTGTCTTGTTCCATACTTGCACGCAAATAACTTTTCACTCTTTTCAGAGTGGAAAATGATCTTTCTCCAGAACCCAATTGATTTTTAATTTTACTCATCTTAAAAATTTTGGCGCCCCTCAAAATTTGCCCCCTAGGCCCGGGCCTCACGGGCCTAAGCCTAAATCCGCTACTGGTCAAATTAAACAAATGAAATAGAGAAGGACTAGCTCATAGCTTTGTCACACAAACCTGCCTATTTTATAAAGCTAAGGTTTTATTAAAACACATAAATAATTAATTAACTAGCTTCAAGTAGCCGTAGTGGCTTGGATAAGGTTATTGTCTTAGCGGTATTAAAACATTTCTTTGTATTTAAGTTTGAAATTTCTTCTTGGTGATACATTTCAATGAAAAAAACAAATGACTCATTAGGTTTTAATTGGTAATGAAGATACCCGCAACGGTTATCACGTGATTTAAGAAATCATGTTTTACAACTGTGTAAAAGTAAAAATGAAAGTTTTCCTAAAGCACGTAGATTCATGCTAAGTTTACGATTTCTATGTTTATTTCTTTATTAGCTACTCGAATAGGTGGTCACGTGGTCTAATGCGCCAGGTTCGCATTAAACTTTCTTGTTTAGTTGGTTTAAAGGTATGCCTACCCATACAAGTGCTTACGTAGTTTAAAATTAGGTTCATAATTTAGGAATTAAAAAATATACGGTTGACACTCCCACCTTGAGGTTCTTCTAAGTATTTATACCAAATTCGAGCACCTTAGGTTTTTTGACTTTCTAGTTCAAGTGTTAAAACACACACAAACGGACCATGAATTATATTTTTTATATGATGATGACTGTAATTTGAGAATACTAGTATCAAAACTGAGATTTTAAGAAAAAATCCTGAAAACGAAACTTTAAAAAAAAATATCATTTCAGTAGAATTTCTTCGTGTTTAATGGTCAATAATATTTGAATGATGTTAGCTCTTGAAAATTGTATATTTATTGGAGAAAATAGTGACTTTAAGAAAATGTTTTTTTTAATCTGTAATATTTTTGAACCCAGCGGCTCTTGACAGATCTAATCTGTGGATGGGGTAGGGATGATTGTGTATTTAAATATCAAACCCGACATAAATTGTGCTGTAGGGCACGTTGTTTGTACTTGGCGAGGTGCCTATATTTTGGGTATACATTCTTGTAAACCTAAGGTGACTTCTAAACACGAACATATGGAAAAGTCAGAGAGTTAAATTAACTAGAGGAAAAACTAAGATAATTTCAAGAAACAGCTTTTATGATAATATCATGGATTTACATGCATATTTACCAAGGATCGTACCCTGCATATTGATAAATTTAGTCCAAATAAAGAGAAATTTGACAATAAACCATTTAAATTGTCGTGAAGATAATCTTGAATATTTTTTTAGAATACAAAATATACAAACAAAATAATTCAAAGAATTGGGAAGTGATTATTTTTGGTCTGTAAAATATGTCTTTCCAGGCTGAAAAACCTGGACAAATCATGGCATATCTCATTTTTATACAGGGTTTACACATCGGACCCACTTCAGGAGTGGATTTGCTAATATAAACACATAAACCATGAAAAAAGTTCAAAGAAACATGGTGTCTTATCTGACCTTGTTCCAAGCTATAGCCAATTTTGATTTACATCTATGTGTAATATAGTACAATGTTATTAATTTTTGCCCCAATAAAATATGTATGCATTTTATAAAAGTACCTTTACTATGAAAATCGAGCTGTGCCATTACTTTAGTTCTATGTAATAAACAATACACTTTGTGTAAAGCTCAACTTTTATCATGCAAACATAAATTGAAACTTTTCAAACAAAACGAATTCCTAATAACGCACTAATTCGTTCCAATTCCAATTCACTCACGATCAATAGATATGTATTTTTCTTTTTTAATAACAAGTTTTCATGTTTCACTTTGATTTGACGGCTGCAACCCCATTACAAACATTCTCCACTTCATATAGATTATTGTTTTTACAGGCGCTTAAAACACAAGCGGGGCTCTCAGAGCCTTGGACCAACGACTAAGTTTAGATTCATGCATGGCTAATAATGAATAGAGCATAGCTTACAATGTTCAATTCAAAATAAAAATGCAACCGCCAATCGTGAAACATGATTACTAAAGTTTGACTCAAATCGATTGATTATTTTAATTCAATTTCTTGTAAATACTTTTTCTAAAAATATTAATTGTAAGAGTTAACTCGAAAATTTTCATTCATTATCTGGAAGGCTATAATTTGATGTATAAAATTAACCCAATTTAGTATGTAGAGCCTGTACCATTAAATAAAATTTTATTCTTGCTTTGCTTCTGATTTTTTTATTGTTATGAATATTAGGGTAGATCTACGTCTCAAAAACAGGGTAAAAAACTGAACTATTTCTGGTATTTTTTTTAGACATTGACGCTAAAACGAGGATACTTCTTTGGTAACAGATAAGTATTGTTACCTACTAAAAGATATTTCGAACATGAACAGAAGCTACAAGTTAAATCAATCTTATTGACTTTGCAACAATAATTATGTTTCGGCTGTGAACCCTATAATTATAATTAAGGTGTTTCAAATTAATACTCATAATGGGCCATGCATTATTCGTCATTAGATATACGCTATGCACAAATCATAAAATAAACCTTAGAATAAATCTTAATCGAAAGAGTTACAGACCATTTTTGCATAGAGTATAAGCTTACAGCTGAAAGAACTAGCTAAGAACCCGCTTTGGTGGTTGAATGCTCCAAGGCTGGGGTGGGCAGACCTAGTAACAATTTCTATAAGTGGCAAATTAACCATAACTGTGTGGTGAATTGGGATTTTCCACCTCATACAGTAAAATAAACTTTTTCTTCGTGGCATATGCTGGTTGCAACTGCACCCGACTCAGGTTTTAAATATGTACGTAACATACATATATCAATATAAGAAAAATATAAATGTAATTAATCATAAGGCAGAGCAAGGTACACAATGCATCTTAAGAACACCATCTCAATTAACATGGTCTATAAACTTGACTGCGTCAAGTTACCTATTAGATTGTTGGGCAGAGACAAAAGTAAACCTGGCGTGAAGCACCTATTAGCTGTACGATAACAGATTAGAAAAGCTAGTAACAATCCGTCTGCTTGATACATTAACATGGAACATTCCGCAGACAATTGTACCGGGCAAGTTCAAAGTCTGTGTCCTCGGCTATTACCTTTTCTTAGGCTGGCACACGACCCATTGGTCTAAGCCAGTAGGGCAACAATAATACAATTGTTGGGCACCCCAATAAAGAGGGCGAGCAACACAAATTAAAGTCAAAATATTAGATACCACGAGCCGTGCCAGAAAGGCTGAAGCGGCCCACAAGTTGAACACCCAAGCGGTGTGCAACATAGATCAAACATGAAATATTAGATACCACGAGCCGTGCCAGAAAGGCTGAAGCGGCCCACGTTTGAACACCCAAGCGGTGTGTAATATAAATAAAACATGAAATATTAGATACCACGAGCCGTGCCAGAAAGGCTGAAGCGGCCTAAAGTTGAACACCCAAGCGGTGTGCAACATAAATCCAACATGCCTAACTAGGCATCGCCCCAAGGCCCTGAACAATCAGAATTATCTCTTTCCTGACTAACCACCTCGAAGACTGCTAAATAGTCATACGGGTTAAGGTGTGGGACTCACTCCCATTGAAACTGCTGATCATAAGGACTCCGCAGGAAAAATGTGAAGCACCAAACGACTACACTTTATATACTACTAATCAACGGTTTACACCAACGCTAGCGTGGTTACACAGTTTAAGGTGTGGGTTCCACTCCCATTGAAACTGCTGGTCCAAGGACTCAGCAGGAAGCTCGCGTGAAGCGCGAAAGAATATAATTAGATATAACAAACTGCGAGAGACATTAAGTTAGATAATAGGCTAATCCTCTAAACTAATATTCCCTAAAAACTACGATGTGAGTCTAGCCATGGTACAGGCTATTCCTAATTTCTTTATTTATCTATCGAAGTACAGGTTACTTTCTATGGTCCGGTCGGTCCCTCGGCGAGAACATCTTGATCACCGCTAAACGTAGGATAAGTTTGTTAAGAAACGACTGTCTTGGAGACGTTAGAATAATAGCAATCATATCGTTGCCAATCGAACCACGGAGTTTTATAGTGGTTAAACGCACTGCATTCTGGGACGGACGAGAAGAGGGGATGATTGATTAAGCGTCTACGGGGTTCTGAAAGTTTGAGTCCACCTAGTGAGCTGGTTGAGTGCCGTCTTCAGTTGATCAAGAAACTCGGACCGGTCAAGTGCAATATGATTGAATGGCACGGTCGACCCACCATTCTGACGGCATCGCTTCTGACGGGGCCGGAATCGTTCCATGAAGTAACCAAGACGTTGGTATGTATTATAGAACTTGTATGTAGATCAGGGAAGAATAATGTGTGTGTGTATTTTACCCGTGATTAGTTCCTCCATATTTCATGGTCGAAAAAGGGCTGAACTGGTTTAGCCCGTTTAACAACTTGATATTTCCTGCAAATTCTTGGAATAATTATGCTTTATTAATGAGTCATTGACGCAACAATACCATCAGTTGCTCCCTACACTACCCTCCCCAACACTAAGGTTCCTCTCTGCCTTCATTTGAGTTTAGACTAGGGATGGACGAGAATGAAACGTCAAATAAGTTAAAATATCGTATTCGGAAGCGGGAATGGGAAATTATAAAACACGACAATCTAAAATTAATTTAGTGAAAGATTATTTTGACCATTGCTCAGACGTCTATTTGCTCGCAAGTCATTGACCTTGTAGTTGAAAGTACAAAGATACGCCTTTATTTCCATCCCTCCTTAACACACACACACTTGTTCAAACAGTGTGTGTTGTTTTAAAATACTAGAGTGAGCAAACTAATTTCTCAATTTTGACATGGTGTGGCGAATTTCTCTTCTAATTCCCCAAACCTGTGGCTACATTGAAAAGTATGTTGGCCACCTCTGTTCCAAGGCATCTTCACTCTTGCAAAATACGACTGCTGATGACGGGAAATGGTTTGCATACCGACCGGAGTTAGCTCGGTGTCCGCGTGTTTGTCTGGCACGCGCAGCTCTTTGACCAGGTAGTTCAGAATTAGCTTAGAGTGACGGACAGTGGAGGTGGTTTTCTCCTAATCTCACCATATACACTTGGGTGAGTTTAATTTTTTTAAATCATCTTCTTTATAGTTTCTATGCTTCATTTAGGGCTTTGTAATTTACATCTATGTGTAATATAGTACAATGTTATTAATTTTTGCCCCAATAAAATATGTATGCATTTTATAAAAGTACCTTTGCTTCATTTAGGGCTTTGTCTATGGCCCAAATGGACAGGAAGACGCATAGCACAAAACAAAAAATATAAGACCCACGTTTCCTCAAGAGTCAAGACTCTTAGAGCTTGACCAACTAAAAATCTCACGTTGGTGGTCATATGGCCTAAGGTGTAAAGATCACCATAGGTAATGGTTTGAATCTCAGCTTGGTGCACTGGTAAGATTTTCCATAATTTACCCTCTCAACCTCTACGCCTTAGAATATGTTACTAATAGCCTTGATGTTGAATCTACTAATTAAAAAACAATAACACTAGAGTAAAACTCACACGCCAGCCTTGCGCTAAGGCTCTATCCCTACCAATACCTGCTTTTATTGTTCCATCACCAGTCGCTTTATACGCATGCGCGACACATACTGGCTTTGTATTCATCGTTAGAGTGAGAAGGAGAAAGCAGTGTTGCGTTCGTGCACATGTTGACATCAAACACGGCCGTATTTACGCCCATATCATCATTAATTACCACCAAACATTAACAAAGTACATATTATTAACAAAGTACGCTAAGGTTTTTGTTTGTTTGTTAAAATAGAAATAACCCGTTCTCTTGCGGACAGTATTAACAATGGCAATCAATACCTGTTACTTTTTATCATGTTTTATCCTCCCCACTTTTTTTTTAGTCTGGGAATTAATTTTTCAGAGTGTTTGTTGTTTCACGATGCATATTTAAAATAAAATATATCTTGCATGATTTGTTTTTTTAAAGGGCCTTCATTCAAAAGTAAACACTACATGGAGAATTACAGATTAACGCTGCTAGAAACTAGATGAAAATGTTCTAAAAAATACATGCAAATATGATTATCTTTGAAATGGATATTAAGTGTATAGGCTACGGTATATATATATATTCCTCAACACAACTTTTTTAAACACAATTTTCTGGCAGTCACGTTAATAAAATAGCTTAATAAAATGTATAAATATGTTAAAAAATATGTTAGCATATTTAAATTGCTCTTAATAATTTGACTTGTTGTTTTGGAGAAGCTATAAAACTGGTTATATACTTAGAATTTCATTTAATTGTTGTCAACCTATAAGTCCCTATTTTCATACGAAGCTTTTGAAACAATTTTGCCGCTTAAATAGTTGTGGAAAACCAATTGAACTTTGCAATGTTCAGTAGCCTTCGTCAGTGGTATTCATTCTGGGGTACTCAAGGACATATGAGGGGGTATATAAAATTATATATATATGACCTACATATATCTATTTTAATATGGTCCATATACATGCATATCTATATTTATATGGCCTATATATTGTAACTATCTGGGCAGCTAGTTTCATTTTATCCCCCATAGTGTGTTGAAACGAGCTTAAACACTAAGGCTCTATATGTACATAGCTTTACGTTAACACTATAGAATGGGATTAATATTATTCCTAATACTGTTTTTCACTTATTATAACCATAAAATGAACCTACTTCAAAATATTGTTGGGGCAATAAATAGAAGCACTCCTTCATACTAAGAAATTTGATCTGAAGGTGTGCGAACAAAAAAAAAGTTGAATACCACTGTTACGTGAATTAACTTGATCAGCATTTAAGAAGCATAGAGTTAAGAATACACCTATCAGAGTGCTGAGATGGGGGAGTTGGAAGTTTGGTGCAATCCGGGAGTACCCTAACTGAACTATACGGGTTGTGTCTATAGTCGGTATCGGTTCAATCCCCTGAGGTGATGATTGTGAAAGTTGACGAAATTATTACACCTAAGCATGGCAAGCGTGTGTATTGTATTGTATTGTCAAGGATAATTTCAAACTTGCAACAAGTTAAGTAATGGGTGAAGAGAAGTTTCACTGTACTTACCATAAGGGCTATGTTTATATTTATTGAAATGTTTGACTCTCATAGAATAATTACGTCAGAGATTAGGTTGGACTATGCTACAAGGGAAAATGTGGTCACTTATGGGTCCAAAAGTCTTATCTTGGTTGTTACAAATGACCTTCCATTTACTTAGTATGACCCGCCTCGGTGGCGTAGTTGGCTAACGCGCTTGTCGCGTTGAGCTCGACTGCTGAGGACGGGGAGATCGAGGTTCAAATCTCGGTCGAGGTGAACTGGGGTGGTTTTTCCTAAATGGTTTCCCACTTTCTCTCCACTAAAATGTGGGTTCACTTCCTCTAATTCAACCTTCCCAATTCCTAATCCATTAGGGTAATTAGTACTTAAAACGTATAACCGGGACGGGTAGTAAGACGCGGTGCTAAATATTATTATTTATTATTATTACTTAGTATGGCTCTAGCAAGTGTCCTTTCTAGATCAGTTCAAATGGGTTACTTTTCGGGATGACTGCGCCAAACGTCTAATGACCACTGAGACGCGTTGTAGACGTTCACGAGTACCACGTAATTTGAGAAACGGTTTGTTATTTTAAAGTATGGTTCACGTCAAAATGGAGGTGAAAGATATCTGTGTCCATATTTTATTACAAATGTTATGTTTAATAGTATATACTTTTTACAAAATCATGAAAATTTAAGCCTAGCTAATTTTCTACGTTTTACTTGATATGTCACAGTTCTGAGATCAAAGTAAACGGTAATAAACAGGGCCCGGATTTTGATGACCTAAAAATGGTCATAAACCTATCAATATAAATTACATTAAAAATTCTAAAAAGAAAAGAGTTAAACCTAAAAAAAAGAACTGAATTAACAAAAACTCTGAAAGAAAGTAAATAATTAAATACAAAAAACCCTTTAAAAGCTGAAACTAAATAGTTATATATGAAATGAAAAACCTTTAGCAAATAAACTCTTGCATTTCTCTAAACATGTCCATTTATTTTCAAATATCTGCTTCAAAAGCCATACCTACCACCTCCCATGTAAAAAGTTTTCAACTTAGTTGCAGTGCTTCGCCAAATAAATATATCCAAAGCGTCAACATATGAACTAAAATCCAAAATTACTAAAAATTAACCTATAAAATATACATTTCTACAACCAGGGGTCATTAACGTATATTATGTGTGCACAAGCATTGTTTGTGATGTACCAAAAACATAAACAATGACATACCATTAAAATTCGGTCATAGTTATAAACATAGATCCAACCTTCCTCAAACAAATAATAAAAAAAAAAGAATCACAAAAAAAAAAGACAAAATAATTGATTATTGCTTTAATGAGAACTTATAAGATTTTTTAACCAAACACATCTTGGGATATCCTTATATATATAAAAACTAAGCTAATTGGAAGGTATAATTTATTGTAGATGTACCCACATTGGCCAAGAGGGAGAGAGTAAAACTATGTAGGAAATACTATCCTCAGTACACCCGGTTAGGATTCTGTAGAACCAGGCAAAACGAGGAGGTTACCTTAGAGCGTGTGACCCACTATAGGGCACTATACTTAAAATTAGTCCTTTATTTAGACTCTGGAGTTGAACCAGAATCTCTTGCGTACAAACATAACTATTCTTGTTTTTAAGTAGGTGCAAATACATTTTGTTTTTAAGGCTTGGATAGAGTATATAATTCTAGCACCACAATAAGGCAATAAAAAACACTAAATTTATTTGGAGACACCTGGAATCAAACCACTGTATATTATAAGTGGAATGGACAATTTTTTCTAAACGGTAAAGGAAACAGACTTTGAGTTGTTTACATGTGCTCTATAGTGTATATAGTTAATAATGAATAATTATTTATACAGGTACAAGTTTAATAGTAATTGCCTTCTAGAAAATACAAACATACTTTTTGCGCCCATCAAAGATAACTACTTACTATTTTATCATTCTTTCTCTCAAACTCACCATTTCTCAAACTAATTTTAAATTTCTCTCTCTAACTCTCTCACTCTAATTTTCTTTCTCTAAACTAATCTCTCCCTCCCTAACTTTCTCTCTCAAACCCTCGACCACAAGAGCTCACATTTCCTCTTCTTTCCACACAATATTTCTCCCAAAATTTTACACCCTCTTTTTCTCAAAAACACACACTTACTCTCTTCACACACAC
>CABFOV010000250.1:142295-163623 GCA_902141375.1 Timema poppense
CACACACACACACACACACACACACACATACTCTTTCTCTCTTCTCCCAGTATTTATCTCTCTAACACATGCACATACTCCCACTATCCCTCGCTCACATTCACTCTATCTCTCTCAATTGCTAATTTTCAGTCTATTACACTCACTTTCTAACACCTCACACTCACTTTATCACATTCACTTTCTCACACTCACCCACATACTCATACAACCACACACTCTAACACTTACACCGTGAATTTCATTATCATATTTGATCACTATATCTATAAAATATTTAAATCTTATATAACATTTGATAAGCCCATTTACGGTAATTGAAATTACGAGAAAACATTTTAACCTATTTTGACCAACGAACACCCATTTTAAAGGTTAGGTATCCAGGATGGCGGCAAAAATAGTAGCCTAAAACTAAAACCCAATTTCCTTAGAAAATTATTTATATTTACCTTCTGTGTGGGCAGTGGCTCATCTGTACATTAATTATTTGTTTACATCTCCATGGAAACAATGATTTGTGTATAATTGTATATCACTAAATAATATATTTATCTTTGGTTAAAAATAATAACAGATCAATACCTTAATTGTGTGGGTTGGTACAACGAATAACTAGAGAGCTGGGAAAGAAGTATTTTTAAACTTTTCATCGTGGCGTGAAGGGAGAAGAAAATATACGTTTTGATTCAAACTAAACATCAAAGCAAGAAAAAAAATAAAAATTAAGTTGATAATATTTGATGAGTAATTTTAAACTATAAAACCGAGTGAGGGCTAATTATATTGATTGATATTTCCCAAATAAAAAGTTTAGTATACATTTTAGTGCCATAATATACAGCCATCGCTACAACAATCCATTAGTACCTAATATAAGGATGAGTGGTAGCTTACATTAAGTGCAGCTGTATTAACAAAAAGGGAAAATTTGAAATTCACACTAAAAGCCATCCTCTAGTGCAGCGGTTCCCAACATTTTCTCACTTGCCTACCACTTGGCAGTCCATTCCCATGAGTTGTGCCCTTAGTATTAGCAAAATGTTTAGTTTATACACTAGCAGCTATACCGGATTTATTTGTTGAAACTGAAAATAAACGGGATTATAATGGGATTAAAACCATTGTAATATTTAGGCGAAAAAAACAGGAGATATACTTTTACATTCAAAAAGCAAAAAGTTTCAATAAAGACTAACACATTTAATTAATTTATTAATAATCATAAAAATTGTTTTATGCTTGAGATTACCATATCCATAGCGTTGAGTTAGTTTCACAACTTTTGACTGATCTTTTGTCTTAACTACTGGCACACATCACTTTTTACGCCATTATTCAAACCTTTTCGCGTACCCCCAAACTTTTTGGCACGTACCCCTGGGGGTACGCCTACCCCACGTTGTTAATCACTGCTTTAATGAACACGGATGGTATTTTAACCCTAATCTACCCATTTATGGCAATCAAGTCTAATGCGAGTCTAACAACGTCTTAGAACTCTTAACCATTAGAATGAGGGATTATTATTTTTAGTACAACACTAATCTCTTCTAATATAAATTTAAAAAAACAACTATGTAGACTCAATAATTAGAGTTAGATGAAACCAATTTAAGGGTACCTACAACATTGGGAGATCATTGAGACGCGTTGAAGGCGTTTAGAAATCCCACTTTATTTAAGAAGTGGTTGGATATTTTAAAATATGATTTTCAACAAAATGTTGGCGAAAGATATCAACAGGTCCCCAGCCAGTTTTAAAAATTAAATTTTAATTGTTAATTTTTTTTAAGAATTTATATGATACCTTATAAAAAAGAGTTGTACTTTTGAGATTAAAGTAATAGGCTAAACACCTAGATCTTGCGTTCCTAGATCAAATAAAGTCATATCTTGATAGGGTCGAAGCAGTAAATTTTTAAGAAAATGCGGGATTGTTTTATTGGGTTCTATTACTAAGCTATCAAGAATGTTATTTTTCATCTTGAAGTAAGTAGCCACCTTGACTCTTCCCGCATAAGGGAGGGAGGAAAAGGAAATAGATAATCTTTACTACTCTATTTTACGAGCATAAACTCTTTAGTTCATTGTTGTTTTCACAAAGGTAAGTTGAGGCTGACATTAAATAGTAGCTGCTGAACATGTATTTATTTGTGGCATTGTAAAAAACATACAGTTGTTTAAAATACTTGACCCTTCCCCCTCCACCCCAGCATTATTATTTTCAACACATATATTGAAGAATCATCATAGACTCTACCATAAAATATGAGTGACTATATACATTTTTATGAGGAATAAATTTAATTTTCAAAATAAAATATAGCCTATGCTACTCGCTGATAATGTAGCTTTATATTGGTGAAAGAATTTTTAAAATCGGTCCAGTAGTTTTTGAGTTTATCCATTACAAACCAAAAATCAAAACTTTCCTCTTTATAATATTAGTATAGATTAACATCCAGCCAAACAATCTATTGTCGTGTATATGTGTGTTAAATATTATGTTTTTATTATTATTATTATTTTATTATTATTAGTGAAACTACAATATTTTTTATTCAACTTGTCTATATGTTTTATCCCCCTAAAATCAAATGTTTTGAATATTGTAATTTTGTGCGTGAAAATGGACGAACCTTTAAGTAAAGAAGATAAGCGAAGAGGTAAAAAAATCAAAATTATGGCTAAGTACGCGCCGCAAAAAAAAAANAAAAAAAAAAAAAAAGAGTGAGAGGAAGAAATCTTTATTTCGCAGAGAAAAGTAAGTAGTATATACCATTTTTAATATTAAACTTCAACCCACTTCGGTGGCCACATGATCTAACGCTATACTCTAGACAAAGACTGGACTGTCGATGACGGGAAGATAAGAGGTTCGAATCTCGGTCAAGAATACTGGGGGAGGGGTGGTTCTTAAATGGTTTTTCACTCTCCCTCCACGCAAATGCAGGTACACTTTTTCTAATAACAAAATTTTTCATCCCTAATCCTTTATAGTAATCAGTACATGTGTGTATAGCCCGTACGGGAATTTTCACTGCTACAAAATAATACAAAAAATTCAATTTTCAATAAGTATTAAAGGCACAAGTTTTACACTAGATAATTGTTTTTTAATTCAAATATAGCAAATGATAGTTTAAACCCAATAAAAGCGCCTAGATTTATAAAGTAAAAATATATACGGTAGCTAATATAACCAATTTTTAACAGCGTGTCATGCGGTTTTTATGTCTAATTTTGCCAACACATAAGTCATACCTTTGTTGTTGTAAATACATGCTTCCTGAGAATTCACAAAATATATGTAGTTAAAATATTAAGTCCTAGGATAAAGTAAATTTATACAAGTAATTTATTAATTAATTAAGTGATCTCTTGCGTACCTGGCGGTCTAGGGGTAAGGTGTCGGACCTATGTGTTGGGGGTCCGAGGTTCAATCATCGGTCCCGGTACAGATTTATCTGATTGCCAAACCCTCTCTTCAACTCTGACAAGTCGTGTATTAACCACAACTGTGGATGGGTGGCATGCTAGGCCTCGACCGTGGTTCGGATTCCACGTTACACTATATCCCCTCCATTTCATCTCACAATCATCCTACCATTACACATTAGCGTAAGTGCGTATAACCCAAACGGGTAGTAAGACGCGGGGATAATAATAATAATAATAATTTAAAAAAATTATGGATAAATGCTAATTTCAGATCGGAGTCCTAAATTTGAGTAAAATATAAGTCGTTAAAAAATTTCAATCTAGAGACGGGTCCTTTCAGTTTGATTCCCGTGTCCAAGTTATTTTTCAACAAATTGTTCTAGAGTAACCTACTAGGATCATATGATGTGATGAAAATATATTAATTTTGATTTTATCAACTTTAAAAATTTAATTTGTACATTTAATAGTTTTACTTTATTGTGTTTTTGTGCACTGCGTCTTACCAACCGTTCAAGCTAAGCACATTTTTACATTATTAGGGAAAGGGGCGAAGAAGGTTTATAAGAAGTGTACCCGAATTCACGTGAAGGGACCATGGCAAAGCATTTACAATGGAAAATCCTCAGTATACCCTGTGCTAACACCACCTACCGACCCCTTTTATTACACGTGGTGGCAGCCTGCGCCTACACCCATTGACACCAGTGGGGTTAAATAGGGGACCGCAGCCCGGACATGGGCGTGGTAAGTCACTGGCGTTACTCCGGGGTTTGGGCTTAGAGAGAACTCGAGAGATTGTGTTTCTGCACATTTGTTCAAAGCTTAACATGAGCTCGAGGTTGGTCTCGTGTATACAAACGTTGAACCCAGACCTCATCTCCATGCCCACGCGAGCGTACAATTAAAAACATCAAATAATTAGCGACCCGCGTAAACCCAGTCACACCCATGGTCGAGAAAATTCCCTCCATACAATAATAAGTTCACACATCCAAGAGTTAACGACTCGTGAACCAACTACGCGTGCATTCGTGGTCGCGTGCTGCCGTCAAGACAAAGGGACGACCCAACGTGTACTAACCGAGCACAAAACCGGAGTGTCTCAACGAGCCTCGAAACCTGAGTCCCTTGGCTCGTCGAGACCGTGCGCAGCCAACCGCGCAGGAGGAACAAAGGAGCAGCACTGCGCACGCACACCAAAATAAAAGAAACGAGGAAACTAGGCTCAACCCAGTTGGTCTATTCATTCCATTTGACTACAAATTCATAATATATATTATTATTATTAGCACCGCGTCTTACTACCCGTTCGGGTTATACGCACTTACGCTAATGTGTAATGGTAGGGTGATTGTGAGATGAAATGGAGGACCTACAGTTTAACGTGGAATCCGAACCACGGTGGAGGCCTGGCATTCCTCACATTCACAAGATGTCTTGTCAGAGGTGAAGGAAGGGTTTGGTAATCAGATAAATCTTTGCCGGGACCGAGGATCGAACCCCGGCCGCCAGCATAGAAGTCTGACACCTTACCCCTAGACCGCCAGGTCACCGACCATAATATATATTAATTTTAATTAGGTAAAATATACGTCCTACCATAATAACGCCTTTAAAATCATAAGGTGTCAGTGAACAATTTTATCTAGCATGACCTGCAAATATCCGGTGTTACTTGGGCTTTGTCACTAAACTTCACGCACACACACACACACACACACACATCTACTTTCTTTGGCTCTCTTAAATATTTTATTTTTTCCCTGTGGCCTACACAACTGTACCAAGCGTTACCAATGTGTTTTAAATATGATCATAAACACTTTTTACTAAACTATGTTAGCTAAACAGCATAACTCATAGTCAATTTTTGTTCTTCTCTCTCGGGATATTTTTATCAGTCATGGCTGAGTAAAATCAACAATTATTTTTAACTGTTAATTCACATGACTTTGATGAAACTCGATATTTAAGTAATCGTTATGTGCACCAATATATGTGTCTAAAGTTGATTAAAATATAAATTATTGCACGTTTTAACCAATTTCAACATAACTTTGGTACATCCTTTAAAACATAATTTGGTAAGATATATGCATATGGTTATGATACAAAAAACTGAATAAAAAATCTGGTGAAATATTCCCAAGAAATAATTATCCTATTTTAATCCAAACAATCCAAATATTTTTAAAAACAGGGTGGTTTATGATACAATACTTAAGCTTCAATTCATGTCACTTATAGCTCATTTTAAAGACCCGTAGCTAGCTTTTAAAATAATAAATTATCAAACTGTTTTGTCAAAAAAAGACAGTGCAAATTAAGATTTATTTTATGTTATTTTTATGTGTTAATATTAATTGCGAAATATTAAAATACAAGTATTTATAAAAATAATAATTTTAACACCATTTGAATAAAAGTTAATAAAAACCTTCTTTGAACATTATTTTTTAAGCGTTGTGATATGTGTGCAGTGAACATGATTTTCCTTTATGATGTGATATAGGCCCTACATGTTATGATCATGGTTTACTTTTATTTTACCAAACCCTTCCTTCACCTCTGACAAGACATAGTGAGGAATGCCAGGCCTCCGCCGTGGTTCGGATTCCACGTTAAACTGTAGGTCCTCCATTTCATCTCACAATCACCCTACACTTATACATTAGCGTAAGTGCGTATAACCCGAATGGGTAGTAAGACGCGGTGCTAATAATAATAATAACAATAATAATTTTATTTTGTGTTATAACTTACGTATAGGGAACTTAATGCTCCTAAACTTTGTGGTATACGTGTAGTGAAAATGATTTTCATTTATTTTGTGATTTAGGCCTACATATAGTGAGCATACTTTTTCTAAGTTTTACGGTATACGTGTAGTTTTTCATTCCCGACTGTGATTTGAATACCAATGTTTGCGTCATCAGCAGGCCTTGATGATGAGAACACGAGAATAAAGCCTTAGACCAGTGTTTCCCACATTGGACGATACTGTCTCCCACATTGGGTGATACTGTCTCCCAGGGGGTATTTTTGGTTTTGTGAGATGGTAAATAGTTGCAAGGGAGTTGTACGGTAACGTACGAGTTTTTACTGATATTGCAGGCATAATTTTATGCTAATAAATACAGGCCATAACATATTTAACAAAAATGTCTTATATTAAATATTGTATTTATGATATATAATTTTGACAATACGATTACTTCCCTATGTTTATAACCATTTAACATAAATTATGTTTTAATGTGTGTTTTATTCATAGGAATTATAAATTATGTCACGTAAAAAGTGCATTTATTTTGTGATCTTGTTTTTTTTCAAACGAGGAAATATTGACCAGATGGCAAGATAGTATTTCTGCGAGCTTATTATCATTTATTTCAATATGCATATTACATTTAACTTGGGGGTGGGGGCTGTAACACCATCAATTTCTCAGAAGGGGACCGTTGGCTTAAAAAAAAGGTTGGGAATTACTGCCTGGAACCACGCGGTTAGTGAAGTCGCATATAGTTAACATTACATTTCTTCATCAGGTGCATACACATATAGTGGACATTATTACCTTTCATCAGGTGTACACGTATAGTGGACATTGTTACCTTTCACCAAGTGTACACATGTAGTGGTCATTGTTAACCTTTCATCAGGTGTACACTTATAGTAGACATTCCTTGCCTAAATTTATTTCTAGATTTATATTTTACTTCAACTTTATTAGGTTGTAAAAATATATTGAATACTGCTTCCCTTATCTAGGCTTTCCACGTAGATATTGAAACTAACACATTTTACTCGATGTTAAATATAAAGTGAAAGCTATTTTAATCATACATCAACAAATGATTAATATAATTTGTTTATGTAACTTATGTAAGAACTATATCCACACAAGCTAATTGATAGCTATTGTAATAGATTTTTGTAGGTTTGAGAATATTTGGAGACATACAAAATAAGCTATAAATGTAAAAATTTAAATAAATCAAAACACAATCATAATATTTTGTAATTATTTTGTGGGTATAACTAATAAGTAATTTTAAAAGTAACGCTTACCTACACCATATTATCTAATATTATTGATGAAGACAGGTTATATAGTTGTCATATAACAGTTTTAACTACACCAACTAGAAATAAAAATATTTTACCACCAATAGCTAAACGTTTTATACAATAAAATATTTCAGCCCCAATTAACTTTAAAATAGGAAAAATGTAAGTATTATGCAACTATTACACATTTAGGTGCTTCTAGTTTGACCTTTAATTAATAATTACTGAAATCCTTAATAATAAAATAATTATACTAAAGGGGAAGAAAGCGGACAATCAGAGGTATAATACCCTCATTTTTGTGAAGGAAGAGTGAAAAATAATCGAATGAAAAAAATCTCAGAGCACATGACTGGAATTCCAACCCCGACCTACCCATCACTTGTAAATTAGACTAGACTAGAGAGATGATTGTGTTCGCGTCTCCACTGGATAAAGCTATTTTTTTAGTCATGGTTTTATAAGATGTTTAAACAAACGATTAAAAGAGTTCAAGTTACTGCCCGGCTGGGATTTACCCAAAGTTGTCTAGGGGTATGGTGTCGGACTTCTGTGCTAGGGGCCCGGGGTTCAATCCTCGGTCCCGGCACAGATTTATCTGATTTCCAAACCCTTCCTTCACCTCTGACAAGACGTATATTAGTCACAACTTGTGAATGTGTGGAATTCCAGGCCTCCACTGTGGTTCGGATTTCACGTTAAACTGTAGGTCCTCCATTTCATCTCACAATCACCCTAACACTACACATTAGCATAAGTGCGTATAATCCGAACGGGTAGTAAGACGTGGTGCTAATAATAATAATCTACACAAGGGGTTGAATGATCTAAGGCGTCACTCTAACAATAGAATTGGTTGCCAATGAATGACATGAAGATTAGTGTTCTAATCCCGGTCTGGTGTATAGAGGGGATATTGTCCTGAATGGTCGATTTTAACTCACCCTCCACGTTAATTCGGGTACAATTCCTTTAACGTTATACTTTCCTTTTCCCTAACATATTAGAGTATTAATTAGTGGATATACAAATAATCCACAACAGGTAGTTTGATGTTTGTGGACAATTAACATAAAAAATTCAATATTTATATACAAAGCTGACACAAACCTCCACTAAGGGGGGTGTTATGATTGAAAGAACAAGTACAAGGCATACAATATTTTATTGAACATATAATAGGTTATATACAATTGAAATTACTCTTTGATGGGTGTCATGGTGAATTCTCTGAGTATACAACATTATACAAAAACATCGAGCATGTAGTAGGGAAAGCAAGCTATAATGAACTATTAATTAAGCTCATCATAAATTTTTTTATCAATACTAATAATTAGAGAGTTACCTAGCACCCAAACAACAGGCTGTCTGATTCATTGGGTTGATACCTATATATTAATGAAACTTTATGAGGTGATATTAGAAAACATATAATTAACTTAATCAGACTGTCAACATTGAGTATAGAAAGGGGAACTAGGCATCTATAAAATATTCAAAGGTTTTAATCAGGCAGCTACTGCACTGCAATAGGTTCACTTTATAGTTATTAAGCTAAATGCTCGTAATAAACAAACTCGTAAGTTCATAGCTAGAATAAGTCTGTGAACCATCCAATTAACTCTAATGTAAACTCAAATATATACCTGTTCAGATACTAGGCGACTACCTTTATATTGTGTCTATCCCATATGAGTTCATCTATCAACTGCGAGAACGTCAAGGCCGCCCAGGGTAGGGGCAACTAATAATATCCCATACACTAGGGATAAATAGGCTCCAATTAGGACTGAACTGACAAGACAGTAACTTCACGGAAATGCCCCCTATCAAAACTTGATGGAAAAGTATACACTAGAACGCTTCCACTTTCATTCGAAGTATCTTATTGAACCCATCTAAGTGGTTTTAAATACCAACATTTACAATTGCCTTGAGAGTCCTTTCTTGAAAACTTCTGGCAAACAAGTTAAATTGGGATTGTTCATAAACAAGGAGAACACGAGGCAATTGACTCAGGCAAAGGCCTAATTAGGCCATGCACACCTAATAGCTGGCCCCTGGTTTCTAGGTGTTGACGTTCCCCTAGTAAAAAGGGAGACCGAGGCCGGTATGTAAGGACGATGCTGAGCACGGCCAGAGTACAGGCTAAGTACTAGCAGAGCATGAGGCCTGTCGAGAAAACAGCTGTCTCGATCGTCTATGTGTGCAGCGCCATGTTGTGGAACTATCCTCTGAGTACGGGCAGAGTATAGCCTGAGCCAGCCTGGGACCAGGCTCTGGCGAGACTCAAGATATTGCGTCATAGATCGTACTAGCACGAGGTTCATACTCTGCCTGTACTCTGGCTGTGCTCAGCATCGTCCTTGCATACGGGCCCGAGTGTCTCAAGTTGCCAAAGAACATCTTTGGAGCTGCTAGGCTGAACACACAAAATTATGAGATACAAGGAGTCGCTAGGCGACAATTACCTAATGCCTAACTCAGATTAGTAGGGCATCCTAAAGCTAGTAAGGTGCTCACACCAAATACAGCTAACTGTTCATCCTAACCACACTAGCCAGCTGTTGAAGCGACTCGTAACACAACAGGTCAAGCCAGACCATATAAAAATGTTATCCCTTTCTCTATGGCCAGACCAACAAGGCGTACACTGCCATGATAAATAAGTTTTGTTCGGGGGGAACCAAATTACCCACAGTTAAGCTAGAGGTATAATTAGAGATTAATAGCAATTAAATATTAATAATTATCTAACATAGAAATAAACATATCAATGTCATTAAGCGACAGATTGCTACCCTGTCAAATCAGACACACAGATTACTACACAGTAGAGCTACGCCAAGTGATTGGCTTAGGTTAGCAAATAACTGTCAGAAATTGACTTTTGGATAATACCCTAAAATCCCTTGTGGGATTATAAGACATGTACACAAATTAACGGACCATCTCTCTAAGTTGAGTAGGCAGAGCATGAAGTTCCCTGGTTGTGTATCCTCCACGTGGTGGGGTGCTACCTGGCGCTGATCCTGGCCACGGTTGAGTCCGACGCCATTACATCCTATTTAATAAAAACCTCTTGTAGCTAGTTGTTAACGAAGAAAAACAAAGCTTTTAATATGTACTGCAGTGTGGTGAATATAGCTATGTGCCTATTTTAGACGACACATCATGTTAAATAGACTCCCTGACTGACACCTGACTTGGAAAGGAAGAGAAGGGGAATCGACCAATCACGTCACAGAGCAACAGCGCTCGGAGAGGTGGATACCAGGAGGGGTCTAAAGGCATGCGTGGAGAGCAGGTTACGAGTTAGCCAAACTTGAAACTATTTATTTAAATATTTTTCCGGGAGTTACCATTCCAGTAGAGTTAAATGTACCCATAAACAACGATCAACCAAAATAACGACCGCATCGGCGTCGCCATGGTAAGTCAAACCCCACACACTGTTCTTGTAGACTCTATATTGTCTTTGTTAGAGGTTGAGATAATTGAGTGTGAGGGCTAATTCCTACTAACCCAGCACAAATCTATAAAATAAAGTTATAAGTAACTTATTATGTTATGTACAGGAATGTAAATCACAATTTAATATACAAGAGCAGCATTACAAGCGACTTGAAATAGTAATATTCTTACTTTTTAAACAACTCGATCACTGTCAAAATTTGTAAGTAGATTGGTTGTGTATCAAACCAGTGGGCTGTTGTGAAATATAAGCCAAAAGAGTGGCAAAGCTGTCCATTTTACTGGTGAATTAATCATCCCGGCCTTGAGTGACAAGTCTTTCGTCTTTCTTCTTTCACTAATCTGTTACGAACTCTGAGGAAGAATTATAATTAAATAAACTAAGTGAAATATTATTTTTACTCCCAAAAGGCGACGAGGTATTTCTACCTGCCCACGTGGTTCCCAAAGTGAGCGGTGGGATTGCACAGGGGGGCGCTAAGCTGCAAGGAGGCGGTAAGGGGGCACTAAGAGGCAAAAGGGTGGTAGAGGGGCACTCAAGCTGGTATTTTCCGAGTGTGTTGTTTTTTATATTTGACTAACCAGCAAAATACCTTCCTTGCTTCAAGTTTTCTCCTCCATTTACAACGTCATGTTGCACGTAAACCCTCCATTCTCTAGGCCACGTCATGCATTCTCACCCCTTCCCCGAGACTACACATTTTCCCTCCCTCCTTGAGGTCACGTCATCAGAGCTATTCGGACCAGTATATCTCATTTTGATAAAGTGTCGTGCTGTGTTCTTGTTTCTTTGTTGTCTCCTCAAGATATTACTGTTAAGTCCTGAACAAAATAGTATTGAATGTGATATTTATTTTCCTGTGTTTTCAATTATTCAACACGTTGATTATCAATCGTGATTAGAAGCTACAAACTTGTTATTTTTGTTGCAGCCTACTCAATATTAAAAGGTTTAATGGATGTTATATGAGGATATAAAATAATTAAAATTAAATTCAGTACCTATGCCTAATTTAGAGCTAAATTTTTTATTCAATATCCACTTACAAAATGTGTATATAATTGTGCAGCAACATCCTTTTAAAACGGTATATACAAAACGAAAATGTATGTAGTTCTGAATTAATATTTTTTTCGCGTTAATAATTATTCATACATATATTATTGAAACAAAGTTTAATATTATTGCTGTACATTTCTGAAGGAAGCAACAGAAAAACACTTTTTTTTAAATAGGCCTACAGTCAATTTTTTTTAGATTAGAAATGGCAGAAATAAAAAAATAAATGTAGACAGTATAGTTTGGAATATCTTAAGTATGGATTTATACCTGCATCAACAAACCAGCAGCTTCCAATGTGCCTGTTATGTGAAAAGGTATTTTCTAACGAGGCCAATAAGCCTTACAGACTCATTGAACACTTAAACAAGGCACATCTTGACAAGGTAAATAGAACTTAACTTTTTTTCAATCACTTCGTGAAAATTTTCAAAAGCGGCCAACATTGTTAAACATGATTCGCAATAATTCACAACAATAAACTGATGGTTTGCTTTCATCATACAACATTTCAATGTTGATTGCTAAGTCTGGAAAGCCCCATACAATTGATGAAGAACTCATACTTCCAGCGGTTAGTGAGGTTCTGAATACTGTTTTGCACCAGTCACCACATTATATAATTAAGATGATTCCTCTCAGCACCATTTCAGTGCAAAGACGAATAAATGAAATGGCTGAGAATGTGGAAGACCTACTGTGCAGCACACTAAGGACATCATAAGTTGCATTACAGCTGGACGAGTCAACTTTGCTAGGAAATGATTCGTTACTTCTCGCTTATGTGCGTTTTATAAAAGACGAGAATTTGGCTCAAGAGTTGTTAGTTGCAAGGCAACTAAAAACCGATACTAAAGGAGAGTCAATATTTCATGTTGTTGAGGAGTTTTTCAAAGAAAAGGAAATTCCACTTACTAACATACTTGCTTGTGCAACTGATGGAGCACCATCAATGACTGGTCGCTACCGTGGGTGTGTTACTTGAAAAATTCAGTGCCACATATCTTTATCATTCCCTGTGTCATTCATCGCCAACATCAGGTTGCAAAAAATCTCAGTGGATGCCTACACAATTAATTACACACTGTTATTACTGCAGTAAGTAAGATTAAAGAACATGCTCTCAATAATCGACTATTCCGGGAGTTCTGTGCTGAGAATGAAGACTTTGAACTTTTGTTGCTTCACGCTGAAGTTCATTGGCTATCTAAAAGAAACAGTTTAATACGCTTTTACAACCTTTTTGACACTGTTGTGTAATATTTTGAAGACACGAACGCTTTGCTCTGTAATGAACTCAAATAAATCAAACATGACATTGCTCATTTGGCTGAGCTATTTGCAAAGTTCAATGAAATAAATTTGCAGTTGCAAGATAACGACACAAATCTTATTAAAGCCAAATCTGTCGTATCTACATTTATTGAAACATTAAATATACTGAAGCACAATATAGGCCGTCGTGAGCTATACCAAATTCCGAGCTTGTCTGAGCTAGAAAAGAAAGTCGGGATACAAGATGAAAAGCTGCAAGTTGTTTGTGATCATTTGAATATGCTGCATGAAGATATGTCTGATCGATTCAAAGATCTTGGTATGCTGGAAATTCCAGACTGAGTATTAAGTCCATTTTCAGATATTGAAGAAGTTGTAGCATTGGAGGAAGAACTAATTGAGCTACAAAATAACATTGAGCTTAAACCAAAGTCCAAGAAATCGTACCAAGCGTTTTGGTTACAGAAGGAAATTCCTTATCGCTATCCTGCATTATAGAGAGTGGTTAAGAGACTCCTGATTGCATTTCCAACATCGTATTTGGTGGAACGTGGTTTTAGTGTGGTCAACCTACTTCGCTCCAAGCAAAGAAATCTACTCCAGATTACTAAGCGTGTTGATTTAAGACTCATGTTAAGTGACATTAAGCCAGACATTGGAGAACTAGTATCATTTCATCAAGCTCATCCATCGCATTAAGAATTTACAGAATAGTAATGTACTCTACCTAGTTACTAAATGTGATATATAATAATATGTAGTATTTAATAACTTTTAAAAGCTTATCAATCATGTTTAACTAAATACACTTAAAAACCTATTTTAATTTTGAATAAACATTCAATTAATAATTGTTTTATCCTTGAATTTTATTGCTATTTTATTCATAATGGGTCGTTGAAAACTACTATTATGAAAATTGATTTTTATAGTAAAGGATAGGGGGCACTGAGCATAAGTTTTTGGAACCAAGGGGGTGGTGACTCAAACAAAGTTTGGGAACCACTCGTCTATATCAAAAACGTAAGAGAAATAATAAGTAAATAGTGAATTCATTCATTTATAAGTATTAACAAAAATTGACGAGTATTTATACTACCGAAAGAGAGGGGAATAGACAACAGTAAAGTAATTTTAATATTTGTAAAAAAAGGAAATTTTTCTACTGCTTTGGCAAGCGTAATACAAAAGTCTTGTTGGTTACTTTTAGCCTACTAATAACTTTTACCATGATAATATTTGCCTAAATATATTTAAAAATAGAAAATAAAACACCACAACATTAAAATATCGTACCACAGTTGTTTTGAAACTGGCGCGTCCAGTTAGTTGAGTTGCAATCAGTTACAGACCAGTTGGATCCAGATCGCGTTTTAGTCACTCTGGTGTGAGAGGTTTGTACTAAAAGCATGGGTCCGACTTGCAAACAACTAGAAAGTAAGTGAGATGCCACTTTTTTCTTGGGCCAAGTTGAAGTCGTAACGTTTTACTATCTGTCCAGGCTATGCATATTTACACCAATGGAGCAGAAAAGGGCAAGGAAGTATACCTCCATTGTCGTGTGGACTAAACAATCGCTAGTATAATGGCCGGAATTCAAACTTCAACCTCCTCATGACCATTAGCAATCCATTATAGTACTAGTCTGATTCTATGTAAACTATCGTTTCAAATATTGATAACAAAACAATTGCAACTCCTAAAGTTGTGTTGTACTAACTTAGACCAAATTAAAATTTATTTTTAAGTTTAAAATTGTATTTGTAGGATATTATTCTGAAGTAACTAAATTTAAACTTTAAAACACAAATTAAAGTTTTGTTTCCGTATTCTGTATGAACCCGCCATTATACTCACATCACGGCTGTAGTTGGTTCCAGCGGGAACCACCAGACATCAACCATTTCACTCACTTGTCAGTGCGTTATCCCCTTAATAACTCACTTCTGCAGTGACCACACATTTGGTGGCGCGACCCGTCACAATGACTACAAGTCAATAAGATATCACTCACTTCAGAAACAAACTAAGTCCACCAATACATACTGTGATTCATAAGCTGACATTGCGCTCCAACAGGATACCAAATTAATTAATTAATTTTGATTTTTTTTACCTCAGTCCTGGTGACGTCTGTACTGTACATTATTTAATTTATTATTAATTTTTTTACCTCAGTCCTGGTTATATCTGTACACAATTTTATTTATTCTTTGAAATATAAAAACTAGTTTTGATTGGGAACCTGATCAGCACTATTGACAAATGGGTTTGGCCAAAAATTGGACTTTAACTTTTTTTATGGAAAAGTTCTAGACTTCTCGCATAGTATGTTAAGGTGCGTACACATATAAGTTGTGTTCTATTATCAGGTGTAGAGGCGTGTTTAAACAGTATAACAATAACAAAGTCCAACATTTGGAGGAGGCATAGATTTCCTAAACAATCGTTTAAGTTGTTGCGGTATTTAAATTAATTATCATATAAATTATATTAGTATTTTACTTGGGATGATTAACATTAATGTACACTAGTCATTAAAACATTATTCACACCATAGTTTTTTTTTCCATACTTCAAGTCTTGCCACAAATTCACACAACTATGGGGTATTTATAAAGAAGGTAGAATTAAGAAGACGTCTATCCAAATGTGCGTGAAGAAGAGGAGAATAATTAGGAAAAGTCACCTCATCACACCTGATCAGTATTAAAATACCTGTCTTCCAAACACCATCAAAATTAGACCAACGCCTTTGTCCACGTACCTCCTGGTCAAGGCCATAGCCAGCCAGAGGGTTGGGGGTTGGTGAGCAAATCCCCCAATTTCCGGAGGCTGGAAAAAAAAATCTAAATGAGAAATAGTTCTTGAAGCTATCTGCAGTATTTTTTATGGCAACATAACATCATAACTGGCTAAGGCTAGAAAAAAATTCTACATATTAAACACCTCTCGAAGCTATTTGAGTTTTTTTTTATGGAAACATGACATCATTACTGCCAAGGCTAGAAAAAATTCTAAACATTAAACACCACTCGAAGCTATTCGAGGTGTTTTTATGGCAGCATAACATCATAACTGCCTATGGCTAGAATAAATTCTAGATACTAAACCCCTCTAGAAGCTATTTAAGGTGGTTTTTCATGGCAACATGGCACCATAGCTGCCTAAGTTTGGAATATAATTTAAATACTAAACACCTCATGGAGCTATTTGAGGTGCATTTTTTTTATGGCAACATGACACCATAACTGCCTAAGGCTACAAAAAAAAATTCCAAATAATAAACACTTATAGAACTTATTTGAATTTTTTTTATGGTAACATAACACCATAACTGTCTAAGGCTAGAAAAAATTCTAGATACTAAACCCCTCTAGAAGCTCTCTGAAGTGCTTTTTACAGTAACAGAACCTCCTAATTTGTAATTTTGCCTTAATTTTGATATTGTTTGAACCATAAATAAAGCAATATATATTTTGTTCATTAAATTTGGGGGGGGGGGGAGTTGGACACCCAAAACACCCTTGACTATGGCCTTGCCCCTGGTAACAGTAATGACTTTATTCACATATACAAATTAAACTTAAAGCTTGCTAGGATCAATAACTGAAAAATTGAAGAACTTCTGATTACTGCCGCGTTTGGAAAAAAAAAAGTTATATCCCCGTTGGGAAACTAGCGTGAACTCACTTTCATCTTTGAAAAAACAAACAAAATACAATTTACACAGATATTTCCCCCTCTTCTCGCCTCTAACCGTATCGCACACCTTTATTGCCACCAGCGTTTACGATCGATAAAGGACGAGAATAATCTATACTGCGCGTGTAATGTGTTTCCCCCATCCCTCTCACCAACTGTTCCTCTCTCTCCGACACCCGTCCATCACCCCCTCCCTCACCCCTCCCCCCCATATCCACCCATCTTATCAGTCTGTAATCTTTATTGAACCATGAGGTCACATACGTTGTTGTGTGAATAATAGTTCCCCCCCCACCCCCCTCCCTTTGGCATAAATAGAGAATGTATTCATCTGTCTACTGGTTGAGACACTTTCTTAATTACCACTGCTGGCACTCCTTCCATTCCTACTGTGTTTTAATTTTATTTTGTTTTGTGGAGGTGAAGATGAGGGATGACAAAATATGTTGATGTTAATTATTGCTACACACGCTGTGTCTTTATTCTTGGGCGGCCGACCTGTTTGGGAAGATTGTTATTATCTTTGTCGCGTGGCGAATTCCCAAAACAATGAAAGGAATATGAGCTTGGTGTAGTAATTAGACAAGTATGTGTGGGATTCCCACCGTGGTAGCAATTGAAATGTGGCAAGCACTTTTTTTTAATCGTTCGGACATACCAATCGGGGAGGCGGCAGGCTCACACGATATATTACTATCTTGGACTATTCCCGTCTGTGTCCGACACCTTAGCCTAGTCATTAGCGTTTCTGTCTACTGACTAAGGGTTCCGTGCTCGATTCTTGACATGGCCGAAAATTTATCATGGGTTTCCCCTATCACAGTGAAGAATTTACAGCTGGGGGCTGAATTTTGCGTATATTCTAGATTTTAATTTTATAAGTCGTGTACTGATATACTCAAAGTTTCAGAAAGTGCAAGTAGATTACCTTAAAGAAATTAAACCTAAAAAAAAAAAAAAAATATCTCGTCCATCATTTAGTGAAATAATCGACTGTGGTTCTAATTTCCCCTTGAAGGATAAGTTTCTAATACATTATTTTGTTCGATTGAGAAGTAAATATCTGGGCGATTTTTTTAATCACCGCGTGTTAATTCCTGTTAAGTGTATACGTATATGTGGTGATTACTCTAATAGGGTAGGGATGGTAAGGGAAGCATTTTATAGGTAATCTAGCCCCAATTGTATGTAAGGAGAGTGGAAAACCATTTGATAAATTCACCCTCAGTAGACCTCACCGGTATTAAAATTCCGATCTCCCCGTTATCAGCAGGCCAGACTAACACGAGAGTGACGCCTTAGACCATTCGGTCACTGAAGCGGGGATGTGGATACTATAATAGATCACAAGGAGTTTAGTTTAAAACCCGCAACTGTAATCACGTAGACTAAATGCCAAGTTCATAATATAATCTAGTTTACCGAAAAGGGGTAGTTCAAGGTATGAGTCCCATCTGGTCTTATTGAGGGTGGATTTACATTCTAGTATCTCTCACACCTCGGGTAAAGAAATAATTTTAATCCTCAAAAATATAAAACTCGATATTTTGATGATTGTAGACGTTTCATGAACCCTGGGCCCAAAAAAAGGTATTTTTACAATACCGTCAGTTTGGTCTGTCTATCTGTTACTGGGACTAGAGCTGAAACTATACTTGCCATGCAATTACTTTAAAGGTACTTTAAATTGGCGTAAATTTTTACTTTTTATCATATCTTCACAGCTCTTTGAGATAAGAAATAGCTTATCATTGCAAAATTATAGTACACATATATGTAAAATACTTATTTGAAAAACATTTTTATAAAACAAATAGTTTCTGAGCTTTTGTCAAATATAATTTTTAAATTAAAACCGTGGAAATAAATGGGCGGTTGATTGTAATGATCTTTGTTGAAAAGAGATTTTACTTTTTCTGTAACAAATTATATTATTTCATTTATGTTCTTTGATTTCTACAACAATTTATATTATATAATTTTAGATATATATCTTAGAATTTGTAAGTAACTTTCTCTATTTTTTAGGCAAACAAGCACAATGGTTTTTGTGGTGCACGCTGCCATTGATTATATATATATGTTTTAGCAATTAAATTTTTCTAATCCCACACACTGATGGCTTGATTTAAATTTCTGCTGCTTCACCAAGAATTGAGTCAGACACATAGATAGGCTCTAAAGTCTAAATTATAATATTGTGCGTCTTCACTCTCATTTATTGATGTAACTAACTACACGATATAGGTACAGTGCTATAATAATTAAAAAGTATTATTGTTTATTTTTACTAAAAAAAGTACATATATTCCAAGAATATAGGAAAAACCATCATTATTAAAGTACAAAAAACAACTTAAAATCCTATATTCGTATAACATTTTCTGCTTGTTCTTTTGGCACCGATATTTATTGTTATTTATAATTTTCTTTCGATATAAGTATGGTTATTGCTGGCTTCAGTGGTCATATCTGCCGATAACGGAGAGATCGGGGTTAGAATCCCAGTCAGGTGTACTGAGGAAAGTTTTTCCAAAATGATCTTCCAATCTCCCTCCACAAAAATGCGGGTACACCACCGCTAAATTCCTCATCCCTAATACATTAACGTAGTTAGTACACACGTGTTTAGTCCGAACGGGTAGTAAGACGTGGTGCTAAAAATAAAAAGTACGGTTATTTATACTTTTATTTGGATACTAGAAATGATTAAAGTATCGATAAGTTACTTTAAATGTACTATAGCTTGAAACAAAATTATCCAAAATAGATTTTTAGTAAACTACCCATAAATAAGTTTTCCTAAAAAAACCCAGTTATCTTGTATATGACAGTAAACTTCTTTCATAAAAAAAAAGAGTTTCAAGCATTTAAATTAAAAATTTAATATGTATTTGTAAGCAAACATAAAATTATTCAAATTTGTAAAAATAAAAATATGTATTCTTATTTATCATTAAAAAGATTCCCTGACATCTATTTTTAACTGAATCTTCTAGACCATCGTTGAAAAATTTTAAATTCTCAAAATTTTGTCGTAAATAAACTACCCTTAAATTAATTTATTTTAGAGAAATTAAAATAATTATAATTTACCATGTAAAATAGTCTTATAATACAAATTTTGAGCAAAATAGTTTTATTTATTTTCGAATGATTTTAAAATTTTCAAAATTTATTCGTCAGTAAATTACCCTTAAACGATTATTTTTTTCAGGAAAAATAAGTGTACAGTATTATTTTTCAGTTCAAACACTTCCTAGATATTCATTTTAAACAAAATAAATTTGGAGCCATATTCTAATAATTTTGAGTTTAAAAAAAATCATCAGTTAACTAACCTTAATTTGTGGGCTTGGGTTAAAATAGAAAATATCCTGAGGTATAGGCCTATAAAATCTATATATAAAATTTCAACAAAACTATCAAATCATTTCAGATCAATACCCAGGGACAAACAGACATAATTATTGTTTTAATTTCAATTTTTTGGGTTCAGGTGTGTATGAAACTTAAAGATTCATCATAATATCGAGGTCAAAAATTTTCCTGATTACAATACCTTATTTTTATAAAGTAAAGTAAAAAATACTCTCGTGTTTTAGATATGGTCGTCCTATTTTGATTAAATAAAATCATTTCTGAATTAACCACTTATATTAACACATGCCTTTCAAGAGAAACTTAATTTTAGAACCAACAAAAAACCCAGTCTCCAAGACGTGATTGGACTGTGAAGGAATACATCACATTGCAATCAATTATACATTTTCCATTAATGGAAATAAATCTAATCTGGAACACTTATCTCAGTAGGCATTATATAAATTTAAACGATTGCGGTAAGAGGCAATACAAAATTTGTTTGTGGTTAATATTGATAACATCTTACCATAAGTTATTGTAACTAGTCATCCTTCACCTCGTGGTCATCTCTGGTTTGAAGAAGGCCTCATCTTCTTACGCTGTCTCGTCCATCCACGGCAGTCAGTATCGGTAGAGCATCATCTCGGGGTTAATAAATTAATGGTGGGGGTAGAGGGACACAGCTCAAAAAATAGGACTATTATTTAGCGTCGCATTTCAATTTGAAGTTTATTTTAAAGAAACAAATTACATGATATCATCACAGATGCTTAATTTAGAAAGATATATTATTTAGCCACCTAGTCTCCCTCTACTTTCCCCCATCTCGATGCTGTCTCTACACGTTAGGACAAGTTCACAAATAGTACGTGATCCTAACTCTTTACGGGCTTAACGGCTAGTCCTACTTCGAGTACTCCTCGGCTA
>CABFOV010000250.1:163919-198396 GCA_902141375.1 Timema poppense
AAACATATATTGCTTACAACTTTGGTTATGATTTACATAACTTATAATTACCATAAAACCCCACACTTTCTTATAATTAACCATTTGATAGTAATAAAGATAATTAAGTTAGGCCTAGATGAATGGAAAAGTAACAATGTATTTGTCAGTTTAGTATTCTCAGTATCTTGAGTGTATGAATATGTAAACTAAAGGAAAAACTAATATAATTTTATAAATGAAAGTTGAGAACTAAGGGCCTAAAACCCTGACCACTTTACATTATGTTAGTGTTTTTATATATGTCTTGCTATTTTCTATAAAAGGTGACAGCTGAAGCATTACTAGATGTTTGCATACGTGAAATTATATCTAGGAACTTTTTTAGACACGTTTCGGTGGCCACGACGGTGAGATTGAAATTCGAATCATGGTCCCAGGTACTTGGGAAGGGGGGGGGGATTCCAAAATGGTTTTACACTCTCAATCCACGCACTTCCTCTAAATATAACCTTACTAATCCCTAAAACCATTAGTATAATTAGTATATAAGCATATAACCCAAACTGGTAGTAAAACATAGTGCTCAAAAAAACTTTTCTAGCTGTCATATATAGTTCTCTTTGTGGAAATTGGGCTGTTAATAAAATTTACAGCTTGAATGAAACTGTATGTGATTTCCTGCAACTGATATAATTTGGTCTCGAGAGTCTGTGATGTTTCTTTATGCTTGAGCTAACTTCAGGACAGAATCAGTGTCATCTAAGAGAAGCTGCTAAATATAATTTATTTAATCAACTCTTTCAAGAACTTAGTGAAAACCTTTGGTGTACCAACGAGATAGAACTTTCATGCAGAAATTAAACCGCTATACATTTAATCATGTATAGAATTACATAACATTTTAGAATTAGTAACTAAAATTGTTTCCAGGGGATTATTATTTCATACATTTATAATCGTATGGAAATAGCTATACATAATTGTGGATGGCAGGTGTTGATCTATAGTAGGGTTTTAGAAGAAAGGAACTTGAATCAAATACAAACAAATATATTTTTTCGGTCAACATTAATAGCATTTTACTTTTATATTAGCATTATTTAATAGGTAATTATATTTTTGATCAAAATTTATAATTGCAGATCACTTGAATTGGCGTATAAATATATGTAAATTGTTTTAGGGCCTTTTACAACTGTAAAATAAGTTTCTTTCTATCGAAATTGAACCATGGTTATGTTCTATTCTCTTGTAGTTTTCATGGATGTTTATAGATATATTTGTTGCATATATGTAATTTTGTCTATATACTCTATTAACTTCATGTCAGCGATGTAATATATAAATATTTATATATGAAGAGTACTGGGGAAACAGATTAAAAGTCAACATTTAATATAAATTGAGTTAGTGCAGCTATCTGTTGGACAATCATGATAACTATTTCATGCACTTTAGATTATGGTTATTAGGTCTCTGTCATATTTAGGTTAATTTAAAATAAATGGTAAGGTCCACCATACTTCTCTTTGATCTTAAAATATTGATATTTGCTATAAACTCATACAATGTGTGAAAGGAAATAATATTCACTGTTGGAGAAACACTCAACCAAAGAGCACTAATGAAATTATAGCACTGTTACAGAAACATTAAGAAAAGAATATCATCGTTGGCTACCAGCGAGCATAACAATTATTTTCATATTCCTAAGTACTCCATAAATACATACATATATATCAGAAACTATTAGTTATATCAGAAACTATTAGTTATATAAAAGTGTATTCTAGAATAACATATTTTTAATTTTAACAGTACCACAACTCTACACTCTAAAGCTATTTCTTATCTCAAATAGTTGCGGATATATGATCAAAAAAAATAGTAAATTTCTATTTTTGCAAAGTGACATTAAAGTCATTTTCATGGATAAAAGATAATTTAATTCTGTTTGTAATGTTAAACAATGACTGGATATAAAATTTAACAAAAATCGTCAATTTGGATTTTGTGAAAATCGTTCTTTTTCTTTTTGCCCTTCAGTATACTACTATTAACTTTAGGGTTTGATAATTCCAAAAACACCTTGAAGAGAACTGATGAGAACCCTAGATACAAAGTTTTAGTCCAATCGGTAAAATTGTGTTGGCTCTAGTCCGAGATTGTACAGACAGATGGATGGCATCGCAAAATCCACTTTTTCGATGTCAGGGGGTAATGAAACATCGACATTTGAAGAGTTTACGTATAAAAGGTTCTAAATGCAAAAATTAAAGAAGAGATTCATTAAAATAAATCTGTTTATTTAACTGTTATGTCACATAAAATTTATATATATATATATATATATATTCAATGTTTAAAAAGAAACTTGTTATAAAAACAGATATTATATAGTTTAAAATGTGTAATACAAAGGAATTTATCATACAACCAAATTATACATCTTTGAACGGTGCTAAGTGCCAAGCCACTTAGCACCTTTAATGAAATAATACTATCGCATATTGCACTAATGAAAACAATCCCACTCCCATGAATTTAATTTCAAATATAAATATAAGTTAAGATAGAAGAGATTGTTATGGACTAGATCATCAATTATACATAAAACATCTTAAATATTACTAACTAAGCACATACATTTTATAAATAACTAAAAAAATAGACGAAAATATATCGCTAAACAAAATGTTCTGATTAATATTTCAGTCTTAGTAATTTTGAAGCAATAGTTGAAAGCTTTAATCATAATGTAAATGTTAAGAATGAAAACGCTAACTTAAAAAAACCTCTGCATAAAAATATAATATAAAAACGTGTGTAATGTGACTTCCCCCTTTTCCCCTGCACCTTTCATATATAAATTAGAAGAAAATCTTAAAACTGCTGATGTTCTTGGCTTTAGCTAACTAAGCAGACACCTACGTACATAAGTATTGCTAGAAGCAACTTTTTATTTAGATCATGATCATAAAAAACGGCATTTATTATTAAAATCGTGAGTTATATTTTGTCATCATTACAATATTTTATTTAAACTTTGTATATTATGCAAAAATAATTCTGTCGCACAGGAAACAGTTGGTTTGATATTAGAACGTTTAACTGTCCGTTTGCTGGGTATTCCCAACTTACAAATGTCTTATCCAAGACAAAGTAAGATAAGGATGGATTTTAAATAAGTGAACCAGTACTCTCTATCTGGATATAATGTTTTGTAAAAATTGAAGGATAGTTGATCAAATTGACAAATGGGTGAATTAATGCATCCCACAAAGTAATATATAATCTGGACTATTGAAAAGAATGAAGTAAAGATGTAAAGATGCCAGTACATTATATATAGGTGTGTTAAATACAACATTGTTCCATGAATGTGAAGCGTGGTTTTGTTAGTAGAAACACAATAGCAGAATGAATGGGGTTGGAATGAGATATCTAAGAAATGAATGTTGAAAAACATATATGGACAGGGTCGGTAATGAATGACTACTGAGGGAGTGCGGATTGAAAGGGTATCCAATAGGTCAATGATAAAAAAGAAGCGTCTTAGGTTGTTTTTGCACGTTGAAAAAATGAGTGTGATCGAGTGACGAGCGAAAAGAAAAGGATGTGGATCAAAAGGAAGGGGTATGCCATGTAAGACGTGGCTAAATGTTATAGATGCAAATGAGAAAAGGAGAAACATCAATAGTTTAAAGAATGAAACAACTTTTAGCCTAAGTATGTATGACTCGGTGTATGGTTTCTGTAGAAGTGAGAGGAGTATGCAAAGATATGGAAATGGGAAAAAAATAGTAATGACGGATTGAGTACGCAATGGTTGATTTTTGTCATGAAAGCACAATATCATCCTAACCCTGTTAGGTATTTGTGTATATTTATGTATTCGTTCACCTCATGAGAAAAATTAAAATGCAACTATAGCCTTCCATTATCAACAAGCTCTCAAATATTAATATTTATAATATTCCAATACTAGTGACAATAATTTGAAAAATATAATAGATTACAAGCCCAAATACCTCAGTCATAGTACATTAGGATTTTCACCTAAGAGACCTGAGTTCGAGTTCCATTTCGAGTGCCTTATTTTAATAATAGTAATATGGCGCGGCCGGGGTTCGATCCTCGGTCCCGGCAAAGATTTATCTGATTACCAAACCCTTCCTTCACCTCTGACAAGACATCTTGTGAATGTGAGGAATGCCAGGCCTCCACCGTGGTTCGGATTCCACGTTAAACTGTAGGTCCTTCATTTCATCTCACAATCACCCTACCATTACACATTATCGTAAGTGCGTATAACCCGAACGGGTAGTAAGACGCGGTGCTAATAATAATAGTAATATGGCTATTACTAATTTTATATTAATAACCCATCACAACAAAATAATGGATTACTTCCAAATTACTTTATCAATTATTTTTAAATTTATTTACACTTTGTGAAATTCATGATCTTTCATCTCACTTAACTATGTAGAATTGTTTTCGTTGTTTATTTATTTTGAAACTTTTATCGAATAGTTATTATTGTTATTATTATTATTAATATTAATATCGATATTGTTAGTCGCTTGGATTTATAAATATATAATAATCTACGTTCTAATTTTTAAAGATGGAATAACCTTGGAATGTACATAAAACATGATAGATAAAATAACTATTGCCGAAACCCGGGAATGAAGCAGGAACCTTTAGATCTTAAGTCAAACGCTCTCCCAGCAGAGCTATTTTTTGGCTTATTTAAAACTTTACTAAAAATATAGGTTAAGTTTTTTCAATATATCTATTTTGTATTGTTTATCACTTTGATGTGTTTGTATTTTCTTCAGCACATTAGCTATAGAATTTTCTTCATTGGGTTTATGTTATATATATAATATTTAGTATAATTTGAAAGATTCAAATTCACTTTAAAATCATAATCCTATAATTAAATAGCATACAAATCAACATATATGCCATTGCAGATTGGGTTGCACTAAGAAATTTGAATGTGTCGACAAACAGAGTGGAGCTTCCTAAAATATATCAAAAAATGAGGTGATAATTTTTGTTAAGGACCTATCAGGAAATTATTTTCAGCTGGGTATGGATAGCAAATTGATACAACAAATAACTCAGTATTGATTAAACTCTGTTCTTAATTTTCACCGGTTACGTACGTATTGCTTCTTATCCGGACTATTTGCATATTGTCACGCATTGGTTTGAGCTGAGTGAGCTATAGTTGATGGGAAATCCACCCAAACTTGGATGGAAATAAAAGAAAGTGGAAAACCACTTAGTAAACATGACCTGTATTCTCCCGGCGGGTCTTCTAACAACAACATTTCTGTTACTGGTAGATCAGACAAGACAACACTGAAGCCTTTATCCAAGACCCTACAAACTGTTGGTAAATATAAATGGAGCTAGTCTTAATTTAACAGGCAATGGTCTGAAATAAAAATCTATTCTTTCAACTAAACTGTCTGTAAACACAATGAAATAATTTATAATCAAACCATCATTGGTCCGAAATAAAAACCTATTATTTCAACTAAACTGTCTGTAAACACAATGAAATTATTTATAATCAAACCATCATCGGTCCGAAATAAAAACCTATTCTTTCAACCAAACTATTGGCAAACATAAATGTAGCGAGTTATAATCAAACCATCATCGGTCCGAAATAATAGACTATTCTTTCAACCAAACTATTGGCAAACATAAATGTAGCGAGTTATAATCAAACCATCATCGGTCCGAAATAAAAACCTATTCTTTCAACCAAACTATTGGCAAACATAAATGTAGCGAGTTATAATCAAACCGTCATCGGTCCGAAATAATAGACTATTCTTTCAACCAAACTGTCGGTAAACAGAATAAAGCAAGTTATAATCAAACCGCCATTGGTCCAAGATAAAAATAACTTATTTTATCTAAATGAAATATGAATAACTGGCACGCTGTAATGACTATCCTACAGCTGAAGTTTGAACGTCATGGTGTTCCAAACGTCCGACTAATTAAATAAGACTCGACCCACTATTGTCATGCAAAAGTGACGAGTCCGTACCTTTAGGGCTAACGGGAGGCTTAACCAACAAACATCTAGCTTAACGAACACATCACTGACTGACGTGAGTGTGGTTGGCGAGGAAAGTGAGGGTAGACCAGACAATAAATCAAGAGTAGATCGAAACAAACTGCCTCGTCAATTATACGTATAGTCGAGCCGCACGGGAATACTTTTTAGAAGATAGAACTAAATACATTTAAAGTAGCCAACATTGGCCAAATATCGATAAATTTATTCCTAAACTGTCCAAATTAACGCTCCTCGTCAAAAGTTTCAACTTAAAGAAGAACATATTGTTTGGTGAATTAATAAATTAAAAGGGGTGACATGGTGGTCTAGGGGTAAGGTGTCGGGCTTCTGTGTTGGGGGTCCGGGGTTCAATCCTCGGTCCCGGCACAGCTTTATCTGATTGCCAAGCCCTTCCTTCACCTCTGACAATACGTGTATTATTCACAACCTGTGAATGTGTGGAATGCCAGGTCCACACCGTGGTTCGGATCCTACGTTAAACTGAAGTTTCTCGATTTCATCTCACAATCACCCTACCATTATACATTAGCGTAAGTGCGTATAACTTGAATGGGTAGTAAGACACGGCGCTAATAATGATAATAGATTAAAATAAACTTTTAAAACCACTAGTTAAGTTTCTTACTATGATGAAGTGACTATACTACAACTGCTATACACACTTCTGGAGATGGGGAGTCAGAGGTTAGATTCTCAATTGGGTGAAAAAAGGTACAGATATTAACTTTAACTTGCGTTTTATTTTATGCTACCTTAAAGTATGAATTTAAACGTGTGTTTGAGAATAGAATCAATATTAATTTAGGTAACTATTCACAACAGTTCGTCTGCAGTGTAACGGTTCCTTAAGACAGATATGATCATATTATGTGTTCATCAGTATTTCTATAATGAAAGCAATTGTTTCAACTTGTGTTAAGGAATTTAATGTTAGTTTAAATGTTATGTTGTGCCTTTCTATCAAAGTTTATTTACTTTAATTAACTTGAATAATATGTATAAATGTAATTAATTTAATTTTTAATATTAGTATTAAAATGTCTTGACGTATTTATTGTTAAACTACTATATACTCATCTAGAGTACTTTGTTACTTTGTAATATTTGGAGGTTTCCTCATGTTGCGTTCCAATCACGAATCATTAAGTTCTAAACAGATTTAACATGAACCGGCATGTGAATCGCACACACAATCATATAAAGGTGATTGGCCCTTTTTATTGTTTTGCAATTTTCTTTTTATAAATGGGTTGTTCAATAATAGAAGCATGTTGATTAAGTTATACTTTATATATATAACTCCTCTATAAGTTGAACAGTGATCAAATATCAATAAAATTGACATTTTTGAATAGAAAACTGCCGGCTTCATAACAAATATGAAAATGTAACAATTGATAAACATTGATACATTATCTTAGAAGGGGTGTTGAAAATATTGACACAAACATTTCACTCGTTCTCGAGAAAACTGATATTTCCAAACGTATAAGTTTTACGCAAGACTTGTCCGATAGCTAGCGACAATCTTTGTTTTCGTGATCCATCTTTTCTTGTTGGCGCGGAAGGATACTTAGGTCGGCTGTGAAGCCACGCCACGCCTTTCACCCTCCCACCCACCATCCCACAAAATAGGTTTTAGACTTGCACTCGACAGCTCCAAGGGACTTAAGGCTGTGCAAGAGTGGTAATATTTTATTTTATTTTATTATTTTTATGGTTGTTAGCCTTTTTAATAGAATAAAAACATTAAAATAAGTAATAATAGAGCAAAATTGTTATGTATTTTTTGTTTAAATAGTTATAATGCTTAATTTAACTTAATAATACTAGTTCGTATCCAAGTATTAAGTAATACGAGCAAAAGCCTTAATTTTTTTTATGGAGGTTCGGAAAGTATAGCTTTATATGGTAAACATATTTTAGAAATGGTCTGTACCATATTTTCGAACATATTAATTTTTATTTAATAAATAATGAAGTGAATCGGCGGCAGACTTTCTCAGTCTTTTACAAATAAATTTCCTAGTAGAAAACTACTTTGAATTTTGAAATTAAATTTAACTCTCCTTATTAAGCAATAAATACTGGTTCATTTGACGTTTTTCATAAAATCGTAACTATCATATTTTAAAAACTGGATAGNCATGAGCAAAGTATTAAGCCTAGTACGCACTAAGAAACATTTCCCCGGAAACATTGTTTGCCAACACGTTGCCCTTGTTTTAGAAACAGTTGGGCAACATTTTTCTATGTTGCCTTTGTGTTTTCCAGCGGGAAAAACATGTTTCCCGTGATTCATTTCAAATGAGTTCCAAAAAACAACGTTGGCCAACATTTCAGACAAAAAAACAACAACGTGGGCAGTATGGGAGATTGATGATCTAAATCCACATTTCATTATCATGGGACCAACCATTTGTAAAATAACTTCAAAATCTGTATGAGACATGCGAGTGAAGTTACTAAAACTACTGCCGTCTTCGAGCTTCAGCTCTGTCAGAAACTATTTTGAAGCAATTTACGAGTCCACAACCGCTTTATTCTCTTCTGTCTTCTTGAACAGCTCATAACTACATACAAAGCACAAACCATAGCAGCGTCCTCCTCAACATACATCGTTCATCGTTCAACGTTCATCATCCATCGTTTCATCATTGTAGTCTGGACGCGAAACAATGTTTCTTTGATGTTTGCCAACAATCGGTTTCCTCTGTTGGCCAACAGTTGGGCAACAATTGACCAACAATGTTTCCAAGTATTAAACTTTAGTCTCAATGTTGTCATCGCGTACCAAGCTGCACTCTTAATTATTCGAATATGAATCAAGCTTAGGTATTTTTTGAGCGTGAACCAAGCTTTATTCTTTATTTTTCAATCAAGAACCAAACTTTAACCATGATATCTCGATGGTGAAGCGAACTTTACCTCAAATTTTTTGTTCGTGAACCAAAGCTTTTTTTTCATCTATTGATTATGAACTTTATTTTGTTCGATCGTGAACCAAGCGTAAGGGAATAAAAGAGGAGTGGGTGGTACCTGGCGTCCGAGTCCTTAAAGTCAAGTTGCCACCGTTAATGTATTGTGCACATATTCAGTCAGACATGATTCACCACCCACTCGCTTCACTGACTCATGTGACTTCAAAGATGGTTAGGGGGATGATGGAAAGGGAAAGGGGGGTTGTATAGTGTGTTCATTCATTAGTGAGATTAACATTACTGGCAGGGGAGGTTTGGCATCACACGTTTGAAAGGATCTTATATATAAGATACCTGCTAAAGGTGTTTCACTAATTTATAAGCTACTTATTTAGTTGACGTGGAAGCTTTTGGGCCATATCCTACTGTTGAAAAAATCACTAGCTCAAATTTTCACCTATTGATACACCAAGTATGTGTTACATGTGTCTTTTTTTTAGCTGGTATTAATATTTGACATCTGTAGAAAATATAAGGGGTAGCCTTTACATTTTTAAAGTATACAGCCAGAACGGGTATTAAGACTATGTCACTGAGAATCCATGGTCTTCTAAATTATATATGTGTGTGAAGGGTAGTGTGAGGAATCTGGATAATGTCGAGATTATCCGAGATATGTCAGCATTAACCAGTTGCAGTGGATAAAGTAATAAAAAGAAAGCAATTAATTTAATTTAAGACACTATCCGGATAATATCGACACTATCCAGCATTATTTGGATTACTAAGCACGTTTAGATATGAATTTTATTTTGAAATAATATTTCGAAATTGGACATTAAATTGTATCGTAGCAGAGCATTAACATTCGAAAGGCCTCATTGTATACTTTATTTTCCACTTACCTAACCTAACCTAGCTTAACATATACTAACTTGAACTAATCAAATATTGCCTAATCTCACCTAACATAATTTAAGTTAACCTAGCCTAATCTACAGTAGCCCCATGGCTTCTTTGGTGCTGACTGACAGTTCACAGCTGACAACTGACGGCTTTTAAAAGTTACCAGACTATATTATGTATCCCTACGCCGAGCCATATGATCTGCAAAAACATGTGTTTAGCAGCCGTCACTTCTGACTGTCAAAAATTAGGTATATACCTAAATGTTGACTGTCACAGGTCAGCTGTGAGCTGTCAGTCAGCACCAAAGAAGCCATGGGGCTATTGTAAATAACCTAGCCTCCCCCATAGAAATTTCCACTATTCAAGTACGGGTGGATAATGTCAATATTATCTGGATAAACTCCGAAAATCATTATGATATCACCTCTCACTCAACATTATCTAAGTATTTTGGATAACGTCAACATTATCCGGATAATATTGACTTAACCGGGTTCTGACATACTTCTGGTGAAGCTGGGCATTACATCTACCACTCAGGAAGACAAGGTTGTATCTTGTATGTATTATAGCAGGGGTTGAGAAGATATATATTTTGCACAAAAAACAGCTCTGATGCACCCAGCTAAGATTTGAACCTTGACCTATACAGGTTATTGTAATCCTGATGGAGGCCACTTTTGAGGGTGATTTTTTTATGTACAGTGCACAAATATTATTTTAGAAATAACATGAGGAAACCGTGAATGGGAATAATCTCACTCGTTGAATGTTGTCAGAATTGAACCCTGTCACCCAGAGGAGAAATCCTTGAAGGCAACCCTGTAGGGGGGGATATTAAGCCTTTGCTGGGAGATAACATCCTCCTCTCTCTCTCTCTCTCTCTCTCTTACCTCGCTTAAGGCCCCCTTCACACACACACACACACACACACACACACACACACACACACAGTCAGGGCCCTGTCAGTCTGTCACACCCTTGACCCATCGTACTACACGCAACAATGACTAAGTGAGCCCCGGGGCTGGCCTCAGGCACGAAACCCTTTCCCCTATTGTGATCGAGATATAAACAATCCTCCCTCACCCCTAACTCTCTCGCCCCCACAACCCCCCCTTCTTCCGTCACTGTTATTCGTCAGTCTTTTGTTCCGGTCGCTAATTTTGTTTTCAGGCCTTTTCCTCTCCCCTTCTTCGGCCGGGTAATTGAGAATCCCCCATTTTGTCGCGGCGGTTTTCCCGCAATATCACGAAAGGGGTTGAAGAGTTGTAGTCTATCTGTGTGGACAGTTTGATCTAGATGCCAGTTGATTGAGGTTTTTAGACCTTACTTGGCCAAGTGATTAAAGAGATCGGACATATAGGTAATTACTCAATGGTGTAGGGAGAAATTAATTTCGGGAGTGAGGGTTTCAAGTCTTACTATTTAAACCTAAAAAATAAGAACATATTTACTTTTTACACTAATGGTGGAATTTTATCTGTTTGAGAAGAAAAAAGGGGGAACAACTAACATAACATAATAATCAGTGTTTTTGCAGTTTTTAATGCAAAACATTTTTGGTTTCTACTAAGCAATATTTTAAATTTATTTTGGCAAAAAAAAAAAAGTTTTGCTATAAAAACTGCCAAAACGCCTATCTTTTCTCAAATTGCCTAAATATCCTACCTTAATGATTATGAAAGATTTTTTTTTTAAATTCCTTCAGTCCTAGTTGACCAGGAACTCGTCATCAATTTTAAAGAAGACGGCGTTCACAGAAGCGCTTAAGAGGTGTTGCTGACGTTTAGGGGTCCCCTTCCATGTAATAAGTGGTTTGATATCATAAAATATGGTTAACGAAGCAAAAGGAGTCAACATGTCCCTATGGGACTAAAACCATTACGTTCTAAGTTCTATAATAAAACAAATCATGAAAAGGGAAACTTAAATCATTTCCACCGGAGTTTCATGTGAAATGTTGCAGTTCTAAGATCAAAGTAAAGGGTTAGAAATATATATTTAATCTTGTTCAAACAATTACATTGATTTTTGAAACAGTCTTATACCTGAATCAATGGACACACTGTCATTAAGATCGTTCATCATAGAAGGCCCAACTCAGCTCCCGGCTCGCATCTGTGTGTGTGTGTGTGTGTGTGTATGCGATAAAGGTATGGGGGTAAAAGGGAAAATATAAGACCAACGATATGCCGGAAATGTGTACAGTGCATTCGTATTGGAATGATTACTTGAAATTTTCCCCAGTGACGATGGGGGATGAAGCGATAAAGTTTCTTGTTAATAACTACAGTATATTCCTATTATGACAAAATGAAGATTTGTACACAGTGCTTATCTGTGAAGCCATTCTAAAATGGTCAAAAAATGGCCTTTTTCACTGGAGTTTTTATCCAAATATAATTTAATATTTCAACAATGTTCAGTGCTAGGAACACCTATTAACTCTTCATCTCCATTAATGTTTAATCTGAAATGATCCACGTGCAAAAGTGTTCTTGTAAATTTATGACTTCTTGCCGATTGTATCACAGAATTGATTGGGATGTGATGCACGTTCTTAAGTTTGATATCCCGGTGAAGGGGAGGTCAGGGATCTAACTAATCTCAGCTGGGTGTACTGAGGATGTTCTTTTAAAACTGGTTTTCCACTCTCCCTCTATTCAAGATTTGGTACATTTCTTTTAAATTATACCACTCATACCTACCCCATTAGTGTAATTAGTACATATGCGTACGATTAGAATGGTCACAAAGAAGTGGCGGGAAAAAGAAGGCCCTCGACAAAAATGTCTACGATAACTCAGGATTTTTTAATTATCTTTTTAGCATGGTGTCTTACTACCTGTACAAGCTAGGCCTATACGCATTTGCACTAATTATGATAATGAGCTAGGGCCAATGAAGGTTTAATTTAGAGGAAGTATACCTGCATTTGCGTGAAGTGAAAGTGTAGAACCATTTTATAAAAATCACCCTCAGTATACCCGACTAGGACTCGAACCTCGAGCTTCCTGTCATCAGCAGTCTAGTTGCAAGAGTAACACCTTAGACCATGTGGCCATAGAAGCAGGTAAATTCAGGATTGTTTTAGTGAATATGAAACTTCAAGGCTGCCATCCCACAAGAAGTATCTCTGTGTGAGTCTTATGTCCTTTCAAGAAGGCGGAGTCCTTAACGAGCTGTCTTGTAGCTGTTTTTACATATTTAAAAAAAAGAAGCCCACACACACTAATCCTCCCACCCAAGAGAAACATTAGTGTATGATTTTCTTGTTGTAAAATGGTGTATGTGTTGTTACAAAATGACCACGGCTATATTCCGGTGGTGAATGACGAGGCATCCCTCGGCGGTTTCTCTAATGTGAATACCGTGTCTGGCGAGTATTAATTAGAAACACGGTAGGTACATTCTGACAGTGACTGTTTTCATTATCGTTACATAAAACTGTCTGTCCACGCAGATCAGGGCTGAGGATATTACCTCTCATGTGGAGGGACAAGGGTTCGATTTGCTGTTTGTTATTGGAATTTTATAGTGGTTCCCAGCTGGTATTATTTTTGGCTTTAAAATTTAAGAGTGATTAACAAAAATTGTATCAAGTTTTGGTTTGTTTAGAGGAATAAAAAACGTTTTATTTAGCTTTAGATTAAAAAAAAGTCAAACCCCTTCTTTATTGAGAAGCGAACAAATGTGATCTGTCTTCTCTACATAGTTTGAAAAGATATCACGGAATGAATAAACGCTTCTGGAAGTTTGACACTTATATTTAATTATTTATTTATATACTTATTTAAACCACATTCACCCATAACGTGAACTAAGGAGTCAAGCTCGCAATGTACAGTTATTCCGGTGATGGGAATTTTAGGGTTCGAATCTCAGTCGGGTGGACTGAGGCTGACTTTTCATAAGTTACTTGTGTTATTGATTCTTCAGTCCTCACCCTAATTGGATTTCATTTCATCTAAATAACCTCTTTCATACCTACCCTAAAGATAAAGCCTTTAAACGACCCTTCTGCCAAAACGTATGAATCAAATATTTATAAATGTAAGATCATGCCAAATAAATTAGCCAAAGCAACAATCCTAAATCAAACGATTGACTTTTCCACATTCTTAAAAATTGGTTAGTATCAGCTAAAATTTAAGAGCTTTATTTAACTTGGTAGTGTATTTTGGATTTACTGTACTGTGATGAGATAAAAACAGTATTTTTTAAAAACACGAAAGAGTATTTTAAAATCACGATACTCTGAGTTGTTGACATGGGTTGTAATGTTCTGTACATATGTTTAGTATCTGATCAGTGATCACGTTGATATGCTTTAAAAAACACGTTTCTCTAACAAGGTTAAAGTTTAACGTGAACATTTATATTTTATTGGAAGCTATATTTGATTTTACTAACATAACGAGTACGCGATAAAACCTCATAAATAGATAATAAGCTGAGGAAATGTTATAATCCATTTCACCCACATTTTTCTATATGAGTGAAGAGTTTCTCAATTATTTTTTTTAAATTTGTGAATAAATCTTTCCAGGTGCTATTTGCACCCCCTTAAAATTACGCTTCGGGAAAGCTGAGTGTGCTTTATCCTCCCTCAGTGCTTTATTTCAGTTTGTCTTAATAAAATGAGTTCAACTGCTCAAACTTCTCGTGCAACACACATACAAACTTGTATTTTATAGCATAGAAGGTTGACATCTACATGTCTATAAAACTTTTATTCGATTGAACTTCAACTTGATGTCAAAAAACGTTAAAGAATGTTTCTCTGTGAAATTGGAATGTATGTGCAGTTCGTACGTAAAAACTTTATAGCTATCAAAAATTGTCCACACTGATTTTGTATTCGTTTAATATATTATCATATTAAACCCTATTTAAATTAATTAAATGATAACCTTATAGCTTATTTGCTACTAACAATTTACTAAACAAAGGTTAAAATTTGTTAAATGAGAATGATTTAGTTATATATTTTAAAAATAATTGTTGCTAGCTTTATGTCAAAAAATGTATTATGACATTTTAAGGACGGTACACAATTTTAAAAATTTATTTTACTCGACATACAGTATTTTGTGTCAATTAGTTAAATAAAGAAAAAGTAGTTTTTCCATAAAAATAGAAACTAATTTGATAAAACTTTGAGTTTATTGAGCTATAATTTTAAGGTCAACAAATTTTTTCCTACTACTTTTTTTCACTAGCTTTCTTACTTTTTGTCAGTTTTAGTATAAAAAATATTCTACCCAAATTAGAAATTCTATATAAAAATAGATTGACAAAAAAAAAATTAATCACGAGTAAATAATATAGCTATTCTAAATAATTATACAAGTTTTTTTTGTATAAATGATAATTCTATAAATTTAAAAAAAGCAACACATGGTTGTGATCTTTAGGTTTTGACAAAAGTTTATTTGAATTTAATTTTCAAGCACTTAATAAAGGTATCGGTTTTTAAAACGATGAGGACGATTCGTGCGATCCTTAACCTCCATTTAATTTCTTCTAGTGGGTTTAGAGTATAGAGTTAGGATCACTTAAAATATCTGGTGAGAAATTGCTTGAATACTTTCGTCCAATCCCCCGTACGAGAGACAGCAATATTTATCTGACGCCGGCGAGAGCGACTGGCCTCGGAAAGATTGCAGCCGAGAAGAGAGTTATCCGATTAGCGTTCACACAGAGGTTTAGCGGGGTGCCACCATTTAAGGCAGGTAACCTCTGTGTGTGTGTGTGTGTGTGTGTGTATGTGTGTGTGGCACCTATGTCGTGTCTCACAGACCATCCGGGTTATCCGAGTTTAATGAAACTATACGGGTAGGAATGAAGAAGGTATAATTTATAGGAAATGTATCCGCAGGGTAGAGTGGGAAACCATTTTGAGTCCCCCTTACCCCGCTGTACTTCAGGTCAAGATTCTAACTCCAACCTCTCCATCATTAGAAAACCAGACTAAAAAAATACGTTTACTTGGCAACCGATGCGGGTAGTAGACAAAAGGAATCTACTTAGTCATAGTAGTGGCTTCAGTCTTCTGCCCTGAACCTTGTTCTTGTGGCTAATAAATATCACGGCCGTCTTTAGCAACAGGCCGGAGTAATGAAATTTGGCAAAGCCGTGACAGAGAATAACTACACAGCTAAGTTATCGGCAGCTATTATTGTTTATTTGTTTAGTTTTTTTAGTCATGCTAAACATTTATTTCTCATTTGATTTATCAGATTGAATTGATAAGTTTGAGGTGTAGTATACGTGCATCGAATGAATTAATTACTAATTATGGTGAAAATAATGTTACGAACTCTAAATAAATGCTAATAAATTGTTGTGTTCCCATCTGTAATAGCAATGATAGCTCCAATAAATCTTTAGGATGTGTAAATGTTTTAAATTTTATCCTTGGTGAAGAATTAAAAAAAAAACTATTAAAATATTCATATCTTATAACAATATTTTATTAAAAGAAAAACAGTTGTATGTGAAAATACACCAGTGATGGACTCATTTTAAATCCAGGAGAAATTTCTTGAATATTTCCTTCTTAGACTTTTTGCTCGACTTGGTTGTAAAAAATTGAAATTGCCAAATTAGGTTAATACCGAAACACTCAATGATATGTATAATAACATTGTAATTTTAATATAATTGATTAAATTTGCACTCGATGATTTTATGTAGATATTTTTGACAATAAACTTTAAACAGATAACCTGAAATCGTGGTTCCAAAACTCTAAGTCAATAATTAAGAAATTAATTTCCATATTTATTTTGACTAACTAATTAATTTTAAATTGATTTTAAAAACTAGTAGCTCTCTCTAGTAACACATTTTAGCTACTATTATTAAATTATATTATTATGTTATTATGTTAAAGTATGAAGATATTACTGAAACAAAATATTTTTTAAATAACCCGAAACTCGTTATTTTCTTTGATTCTATTAACGCTTGAAAATATACTTATTTATACAAAATTACAAATACAAATACTTTCTAGCGAAGATTTATTTCCCAGAAATAAAAAGAAATTATCATTCTAAGAAAATTAAGTTCCAAAATGATATTACTTATTATTGATAAATGGTAGTATAATCAAGTACAGGGTATTTAATTATATTTATTTTGTGAGTTAGATCAATTCATTTATCAACAATAACATACCTGCTTCGGTGGCTATCTGGTCTAAGCTAAGGAGTTACTCTCAACCTTGTGTTAGAATAGACTACCGATGACAGGGAAACCGGGATTCGAAACCCGTTCGGGTGTACTCAGGTTTAAAAACAATGTTTTCCACTCGAACTTCACGAAAATTTTGATAAACCCACGGTATGTTGTACCCCTGGATCATCCAGAGATGATATCACTTGCTTTTATTATTTCCGACACTTAACTATGCTTAGGTGACCTTGTGGTCTAGGGGTAAGGTGTCAGACTTCTATGCTGGCGGCCGGGGTTCAATCCTTGGTCCCGGCAAAGATTTATCTGATTACAAGATTTATCTGATTACCAAACCCTTCTTTCATCTCTGACAAGACATCTTGTGAATGTGAGGAATGCCAGGTCTCCACCGTGGCTCGGATTCCACGTTAAACGGTAGGTCCTTCATTTCATCTCACAATCACACTACCATTACACATTAGCGTAAGTGCGCATAACCCGAACGGGTAGTAAGACGCGGTGCTAATAATAATAATAATAATAACTATGCTTCGTGGAAATGTTCTTAAACACTGCCTAAAACGAGTCTTTGTTTTTCTGACACACGTGTGAAATGTTCAAAACAAAACCATACAAAGCGTTGGTTGTGTCAGCTACATATTTTTTTTTTGTGTGTGTATATGTTTCACAACTTTTAATAATTTCGTTGTAATGGTTTACATCTGTAAGGTTATTGCTCTATCTTATTTTCTTGAGATGGCATTTAAGAATCTGACGTTAATGAACGTGTATATTATGTTGGTTACACCTGGGGACTAAGATAATATGCCAACTCAAGCCTTTCATTGGTTAAGAGAAAAAAGTTCTTTATTTTCATGGGCCATAAGCATATATTTTTCAAAACCTCTAATAGATGTGAAGCAAGATGTCTAACATCCTTTTAAAATTTAATTAGATTAGCCTCTTTTATAAAAAATAAATACTTTCCCTTGAATCCTTGGAGATAGAAAGTATTGTGATCGTCATAAAATATAATTATATATTTTGATGGAAGTGGACGTTTCATGACCCCATGAACCCGAAAAAGTATTTTTTTTTTGCAATGTCGTCTGTCTGTTACTGAGAATAGAGCTGAAAAAATTTTACCGAGCAGGCTAAAACTTGGTACCTGGGGTTTTAATAAAATTCAGTAGAAGGTTTTTTGTTTAATATTTATCCAACCCTACAGTAAAAATATATTTTTTCCCTCAGAATAGGATCTAATGATTTTGTTTAAAATTCGTATCAAGGCACTATTTAATATAACAAATAAAATAGTGCATATCACTTTTCCATAAAAAAGAATTTGAGGATATTTCACACAAGTGTAAATTTACCAATTTTGATAATATCTCCGCAACTCATTGAGATACTAAATACATTATCGAAAAGTTATAGGGTTCTTAAAAATAAACAAATTTTATTTAAAATAATAATGTATTATCAAATCCAAGTTTTAGGAAAATCCACAGCCTTCTTTAAATAGAGTTTTGGAAAATGGGGAGTTTAAATACATATATTTATAACAAATGATATGTTTCTGTAACAGTTTATATTATTTTCATATACGCTCTTTTTATATAATTTAATGTTATTTTTATCCCCTTATGTATTTATATAACAACGCATATTATTACGTTTGACATATCTTACTAGCTATACGTATAATTTAGATAAAGCAGTGGTCCACAGTACCATTTATTTGATATTTTTGTGGCTTAAAGAACTAGGATTTCTCATGTCATAGAAAGAAAGAAATTAATGGTATAGAACAATAGGACATATCTTCATAGTTAATTTATAATATATTTTGGAAAACAATTTTAAAATTAGGCTATTAATAATTAAATTCTCTTGAATGATATTTCCCCCTTCTCCCCCTCCCCGAAAAACAAATATACAATACTATTTATCATGTGCAAATTTAGACATTTTTAAACCATTTCAAAAATTCAAAATGAAGTCATAGCGTCAATAAAAACCTCAATATCTTTTATAATCATAAAATAGAAAAGTTGTACAAATACAAGATTTACTATCTACAGTATTAGAAATTAAAAATAATTATCAAATCATTTTTAAGACTTCGTTCTCGGTGGGGTTTATAGTTAAATTTTATTATGATGTCTTATTTGACTTAGTTTTTTAGAGAATTTATGCTAACGTAATAAATCTAAAATAGCTTTTTTTTTTTGTTAAAGGTGTTGATGGAATTCTTGATTAATTTTCTGAACATCTCATAAGTATACTTCCATATTCAACTTTAAATTAACTCTCTAAACATCCCATAAGTATGTTTCCATATTTCACTTTAGATAATTATTAACTACATCAATATAATATTAATTGTTCTTGATTCGTTATCAAATATAATTTGTTATTATAACAAACCTTAGATATATTTCAAATTATTTTTAACTTTGTTCGGATAACTTTAGCCGTATTGATAACTCGAATGTCAATCATTTCTATATCTATATATAATCACTGATAATTTGCAATAAGCCGAAATAGACCAGTGCAGCTTTTCTTTAGATAGTAAAACACATAAAGCCCATTACATGAGTGGTATACATTTATTTAAAGCTATCAATTTAATTAACTGTACAGTTGAGCCATGGTGTAGTTTTATAATTTATTCATATTCTAAAATAACTTTAACTTTATACTTTTCTAACAAGTTGATAGCTGAGTGGAAACAATGGGAACATTTTCCTGTTCTCAATCAATACCTTTCGATTGATTTTTATTTAAACATAATAAATATTTCCTCTTGTAATGATATTGGTTTGGATCACTCTAAATTATGTAAAAAGCTATGGATGAAGGTAATTTTTCTTTAAAGTAACATTTATGTAGAGTATCCTTTATGATTCATCCATAAAGAAACACGCGCTTTTCAGAAATAACGTGAAAAGTATTACACCACTAAAACATATTTTTTATACAATATTTCCTGTTAAAAGAATAACTCCGCAGTATTTGGCAAAAGACGCCAATTACCTATACCAATAAGAAGCTAGCCTTCACAACACCTGTCACCAGGACTCTATCTGGTAGTTAGTTTTTACACAATTGACGAAGGCAGCAAGAGGCAAGGGGTATGTCATATATAAGCCGCTTGTGCGTATGTTTAGGGCAGCCACACACAAACATCCACACACACAATTCGCTCTAGCACCCACTCACAAGCAACGCACTAACGCAGTCAGGGACTCACAAATACACTAGCACTGGCACTCACAGTCGCAGTTTAACACAGAATACAATAATTTACGTTAATACCACAAGTGTGCATTGATATCAAGCATTTAATTGGAGTATGTATAAGTAATTAACAGATGTCATTTAAATAAACCGTGTGTGAATAAACAGCCATCAATAGTTCTCTTTCTTACATTTTATTAAATATACCGATTTAATTTGTGCTCGACCACGGAGCAATTAACAGCTGGTTAAACGGTATCTATTCCGTACAGTGATGATAGGCGCCCGACCACGGAGCAATAGACAACCTAAATATTATCACAGCATTATTATATCAGGAAATAGTCCGTAGTGTTTCACTCTAGTTAATCTATAAGCAAGGCGAATAAAGGATAATATTTTGGATTAGTTGAAGTCATGTTGAGATAATATAAAATTAATCACTTTATGTGATTACCAAATTTGGTTGTATAAATTGCCCAATGAATATAATTCTTTTTAAATAGTGTGAATGTAGAGCTTTTAATAATAAAACTCTTCTTTTTATCAATAATACAGTTCTTTATGATACTTTTAGAGTCAAATTTGGTAATCATACATTTTCATAAATTACATATTCCCTGGCTTAAATAATTTAGAACATGCCAACAAAGTATAAGAATATAGTAAAAATAAGATAATTCTTTTGACATATTTAGTGAAAATTCTTAATTTTTAATCAGAAATGTTGGCCTAATATTTTATAGGCTACATTTTCCCCTTATAATGAGATACTCAATGTAGGATATAAACATGCTTATTTTGATAAGTATTGCACATTTGTGGTTCTGTGAACAGTATATTATATATATATATTTATAACTCGCTCCCTTCATGCTCTTATCGTTGCTACAGTTTTACCATTTCTTTTTGGATTTGAAGTTCATATTTTCCCCTTGGTGATCAATCTAGATATAAAACAAATTAATACCGTATTCAATATTTCATTTTATTATAAATAACTAGCTGGCTTACCTTTTCTTCGCACGAACAATCCATAAAGTAGCTTTGTTATTTTTAGTATACAAAGTTTATTACAGGAAAATATAGCCAAATCTTAAATTATATTTAAATATAAGTCATTTATTGGTTTCAACGATGTTAAAAAAAAGAAGCAAAATTAGCCAAAATTAAAAGAAATAGAATCTGAAATTGTTTTAAAAGCTGACATTTCTTTTGAAGATTAATTTATAAATACTCCATACACAATATGTTTAACTCTTGCCTGTTAGTTATAAACAAAATAAAATAAGTGGTAGAACATACATGCTTTTTAAGCGTTAAAACAAATTAAAGTTACATAGTAATAGTTTAAAAATCCGACACCATTGCTCAGCTCGTAGCGTGTCTGTCTATTGATCTAAAGGTTCCGGATTCAATTCCTGGCATGGCTGAAAAGATTATTATTGACGAAATGTGGTTGTACCTTTTCACAGTAATGAATAAACGGCCGGGGACCGGATGTTGTGCTTATCATAGTCGTAAGTCTTAAGTTAGATTATAAGGCGTATCAAGCTACGACAAACCTAGCCAGACGGTATAGGAAAATACGTTTCTTGAATAAAAAATGGACCCAGGCCACAGGCTGAAAACAGTAATGAATGTAAAAATAAATAGATAAGCATTACCGTTTATATACTCAAAGAATAATTCATTTTCAACGCTTACTGCCTATTCCAATATGCTATTTTGAATCCACTTCATTAACATTTCTGTTTTTGGACTTTTCTATAGAGAACATTATCTTAAAACCTATTGGAGTTTTAAAATTTAAATTTCTAGGATTTTTAGAAGTGTTTGAATAATTCATGCGGTCATACAAATACCAAAACTATATAAAATTAGAAAGTTTTACATCCAGCTGTACTCTGTATATAATTTATCAATTTACAATATCAATATAACCATGCCCACCCTAAGCCAAATATATCTATCAATATATTTTTAAATAATATTTAAGACTAAACAATAATCAACCCATAAACTGTGTGCACAAACAAACGCAATCCCTAGAAAACGCAATATTTGCCTAAGAGTGATTATAAATTATGAGATTTTTTTATCATAATGTCTTACTACCCGATAAAGCTATATTAATTACACGAATAGTTTAGGAATTAGGTGGGTTTAATTGAGACGAAGTACACCCGTATTTGCGTGGAAGGATAGTGGAAAGCCATTTAGTAAAAAATACCTCCAATGCACCCAATCGGGATCGAACCTCAATCTCCCCATCCTCGGAATTTATCTAACACGAGAGTAGCGCGTTAGAACAGGTGACCACTGAAGTGGCTGAAAATTAATTATATGCATTGTTACAAAAACATATAGGAAAAAAGGGCATCAAACTTTAATATAAATGAAATAATAGGCCGTTATAGTATTCTAACCAAAGTCTCTAAGAGGTGGATGAAACGCCTAAACGGTAATGATTATGAACACATTGGTTAGACGTCAACCTTGGTCTAACTTGCTAGCAAAGAGCAGTATGGGATTCGAATATCTGTGAGTGCAAGTGCGATTTCTTTTCCATAAGTACTGTACTGTATCTGTTCACGCAAATGTTGACACACCTCCTTGTCTAATACCATACTTTCCTAATCCATTCCCCATCAGTGTAAATATGCGGGTAGCCCGGACGGGTATTGAGACGTGACGATGTTCGCCGTTACTGAACTGTGATCACACGTATCACGAAATGTTTAAAACTAACACTACCGCTGTTGGTCGTAATTCAACCTCACCTTCAACTATCTAAATTGGTGGAACTGAGCCGGGGGTACGCCGTACAATTAAGGTCACATTATGATTATCAATTACGAGCATTGTGTCGGCGAATAGCTGTTTGGGTGAGCATTAATCATTCCATCGCATGAGCGATTACGAATTCTAGATGAACGCGAGGACAGCTAACAATAAAATATGAACAAATGGAGACCCGACATATTTGAGCCAATGCTCCTTTCCTGAGCTTCCTGTGAACTTCATTAATATCCACTTCATGCCCCAGATACCGTCACGATCTATGTTGGACGTCGTGCAAGAACAGACCAAATTCCATGTTTTGTGTTTAAGGCCGTTTTATGCTTGTGGAAGTATCGTAACACCCGAATCAATGAACATATAGATTAAACGTCAAGTTCTTCTAGTCCGATTTACTGGTGACCAGGAGGTCGGGGTTCAAATTCGGGATGGGTGTAATGAGGGTGGCTTTATACAATATTTTTTCTTGGCATTTCCTCCTTCACAAATGCGGGTACCTTTTAATAGCACCACGTCTTACTACCCATTTGAGTTATACACCTATGTAGTAATTACGCTAGTGTATTAGGAGTGAGTAAGGTTAAATTTAAAGGAAGTGTACCCTCATTTTTGTGGAGGGAAAGTTGTAAGCTATTTAGGAAAAACTACCCCCAGTACATCCGACTGGGATTCGATTGCGATGGTGACGTCTTAGACCATTCGACCATCAAAGCGTGCTATGTGTGTATATTTACTCAAAATTCTATGTTCTTATCCTTACCAAATTAGCGTAGTTAATATATTTGCATATAGCTCAAACGGGTAGTGAGTGAGCTAGACGTGAGAAAATAATTCCGCCCTATTGAACCAATGAGAAGGTTTCAACTGAACTTGTTTCTGGCGACTGCTGGTGCATTCATTTGAGAAATGATTATAGTATGATTTAGTACGGTCAATGTGTTTGATATTTTCGGCTAAACTATATAATACTACGATATAGGATAAGGAGGGTGAGCTTTAACGGAATATATCTGTATTACCCCCCAAAAAAGCATAGTAAATTGTATATTAAAAAACCTTTAATGCGTTTAATCTGGATAATATTAACGTGCTTTTTGATTAGGATAAAATCTATTAGAACGCAACTATTCATTTCCATTTTAGTTTACGATTTAGTATGCTTGTACATTATTTTATAAACATGTATTAACCTAGTTTTTCAACAACTGTAGCATAAAAAATAGATATAAAACCGATAAATTACCCATTCGTTGAAAGTAAAATTTTTCACCCTGTCATGGAGTCGAACCTAAAACCTAAACATAAGTAAGCAGATGTACTTATTATTTGGTAAATCTACTCGTTGATTTTATTTTTAAATTAATGATAATCAATAAAATAATATATTTAGGGTAGATTTAGTCCAAAATATATATTTAAAAATGTTAAATTAAATCTATTTACCGATTTTTGGTAGGAAGAATAGTAAAAGTTAGTTACTAAAGTTATTAAAATAATTTTAATATATCCATACACCAAGTCATGTTATTTGTAGTTGTCACTTTTGATAGAAATTATCAATATCTATGGAATAAGACAAATAATATAGTAAAATGTTATTAATATTCGACGCAAATACATATTTTTGTACTTTCTCTACTGCTCTTCCAACAAAAATCAATGTATAGACACGTATTACGGTATCAAATTATTATCTAGGGCTTTCTGCGGTATCTGAGAAGGTTAACTTAACATTTTTCTTTATCATTTGCACTAGAGCACGTTATATAAGTCGTGACTTTATATTTGTATGTATTTTTATAGAACTAAATATTTTTATCTTTGATAACGCTACATTTTATTTAAATAGCTACAAACCTTCGTTTAGCCCGAGCGGGTTGTAATACGTGGCGGAAAAATTAGATAATCCACAATTTCTATGATGATTCTTTTGGCAAGTTAAGTGTTTATATTATTCTTCAACTTCTGAATAATTAATTGTATCATTTGTTATTTAATAAATTCTACATGTGTTAAGACGAACAAAAAAATGTTTTAGAATCAAACTAGAAATAATGTATGGGTGTTTCTTCAGTAAATAATGAAAAAATATTAATTAAAAGACAATTAATTTTCTGGTTTGTAGGCCTGACTACCCCATTATCATGCTTCGCATCTTACTACCCGTATAGGCTAAATTAATAAAGTAGGATTTACAGAAAGGGAACTCAGACAATACGAGACTAGCTCCTTTTTACACGTACTTGCCAGTGCGAGTTTTCCTATTAAAAAGGGGATGTACAAATATTTGGGAGGGTGTAATCATCAAAGTTTTCTCAAAGAAGAAGTATCCCACCAGTTATAAGATGAACGTCCGATATAGGTACCCTTCCGGTAGATCTTGTTACTAGATTATGTTTATGTTTAAAAAACAAAATACAACTCACAGAAAGGAAGCAACTAATAATAACTTTACGTATAGGCAGCTATTTTTAATGGTAGGAGAAATATTTTAGCCACATGATCTACTGTGAAATAATCATAGTTTGTAAGGGATGATAGACCGATCAATTTTGTTGTTGTTGTAAATATGAATTTTCTTTAGAAACCTTACATTATGGAAGGGATGCTACTTACTACCAATTAATTTTAACTCCAAAATAGGTCAGTTTTAATTAATGTAACTATTAATGAAATTAAAGAAATTAAACAATGACGGTTAACATAATATTGGAAAACGAGGGTAACCAAAAACAAAGGTGAAATATTTTTTATAAGCTTTTGTACAAGTGAAACCACGCAGAATAGACCTCATTCTATAATTAATTGCGTTTCCAAAAGTCGTTAAAGAGTGAGTATAATTATAATATAATATTCAAATTATGTCAAAAGATTAAAAACAGAATATATTATGTTGAGATAATCATTAAAGTAAAATATTGTTTAATGATTAAAAATATATTATTAGTAGGTATATTAATTGTTAATACACGTTCAGAGGAAGTGGCCGAGGGCTTAGAACGCCAGATCATCATTTCACCTTGTCACCGTTGACATTGGAGTTCGAGGTTCGAACCACGGTATTACGGTTTTTACCATTCTCTTTTCACTCTAAAGTGGAATCATCTTTTGTAAGACCCACATCGGTAGAGACGTGGATTTAACTTGAAACTAGCGTATAACCCGAACGGGTAGTACGACGCTGTGCTAAATATTATTATATTATTATTAACTTGAAACTCATATAGTCTGGTTTGCCAATTTTCAAGGCGTTTAGGAATATAATCCCATTAAGTTGTACTGATAGTGGATTTGCCACTCTCCCTCCACGCAAATGTGCGGTACATTTCCTCTAAAAATATTCTTCCTCCTCCCTAACCCATTAGTGTAATAAAATGCCTGTAAGTCGGTTGAGTATAAAGACGCAGAGAAAAAATAAAAAAACTCCTATAAGCTACTTGCACCTTAAAATATCTCTTAATAACGGTTTTGTTACGTCTACATTATTATTATTATTATTTAGCACCACTTCTTACTACCCGTTCAGGTTACACGCTTGTTACGTCTACAAATCATTTAAATAAACAAACTGTTACTTTCACTAACGACCACAATAATTAACGCATCAAATTTCTCCCAAAGATATAGATAAACCCGAATATAATTTTCTGGGGTATCTGCATATTTGTAGTCTATCCGGGGAGTGTATAACATGAAAATTACAAACAAAACTGTATACTTGTGTTTTTTGGAGGGCGCAAGGTGTGGGTGATTTGGCTATGGGTAGTTTACTATTTTTTTAAAATTCTAATATTAAAAAAATAATTGTTTTAACGATTTGATTTAAAATTTGTATTGTAAGACTATTTTACATACCAATAAGAGCATATTTATTTATCTAAAATAAATTAATTTAAGGGTAGTTTACTTACAATAAATTATAAAGAATTTGAATATTTTGGAAATTTAACTTGAAGATTGAATTCAAAATGGGAATATGTGATTAGTTTTTCACGATATTTAAGAAAACGTCCTTATTTTTACAAATAACAAATAATTTTGGGGTAGTTTACATACATATATGTATACATACCTAATAACACCGTTCCCTTACTAGGCAGGCAAGAAACTGTGAATTTATCTTTTAAAAAAAGCACTAACTCCGTAATTATACATTAACTTTCGCTAATATTCCCAATTCTTGCATACTCCCTTCTCTTCAACTGAGTCAAAAATGTGAAGTGAACGATTGGAGATCCAATAAATAAATCATAATATATTGCATTTTTTTTTGTATTTTTTTTAATGTAAAATAAAAACATTCACAACTACTCGCTGACAGCGAAACAAATAAGAGCTAAAATATTATATCGGAACATAATTTTTGTTAGTAAATACAAAATTTACTTACAATTTGCGTGTTATAAAGAGCATAACAACTCCAAACGATTAATATTATGTTGTCAGTCCTTAGATTGACCCCAGAGATATTCGTTTTATGAGGTGACACGTGCAGGCTGTTAATGCGAAGCGATGAAAAAATAAACACTCCCATGTTTGTCAGTTCCTCCTCTATTTCTTGTTTCACACAATAAACAGGAAGATGATAAATGAAGGCATCAAAATTATGATGTATATTGTATTCTTGTGAAGCCTTATAGTTGAATTATTTCAGGTGAGTAGTCAAAATTGATGAGAGCAAGGTTACCACGCACCCATAAACCCGGGATAACCGGGAAAAATCAAGGATTATTTTACGTCTGGAAAGATCAGGGGAAATACAAGGGTCTTTGCAAGAAACCAAGTAAAGTTAGGAGATTTTTGGGTATTTAAGGTGAGGTTATAGGGGACGTGACAAAAATGCTAGTATTTTTGCAGCTTGTACAACAATACTTTTTTTTTGCCAACATAAATATAAAGTTTAATTTTCTTCACGTTGTTATATCAAACAGTTGTTTAATATTGTAATCCAAGCTCTAGAATTAGAGGGATTCAATACAAATAAAACAAATTTAAAGTTACCAAAAATTTAGAAAAATAGGAGTGCGAAGTGTAAACAATATTATGTTTTTTTGTTGTGAAATATATTAGGGTACACAACCCATCTCCTAGAAGGAGGGTAATCTCACTGTTCTCCTTCAGTGACCAATTTAGTTTTAATACGACGAGGACGAAGGCTAAGTTAAAAAGGGCAACAAAATTATACATATCTAAACCTAAGGATAAATGGCATAACTATAATAGTAAAAAAATTCAAGTCTTAACGAAACTTTGCTTTTATTTCATTTAACCTCTTATTAAAGAACATATCACTTCTTCAAAGAATCTAAGCATATTCTTTTTTTTTTATACAATATCTGTAAAAGCTGAATAATAACAATCTATTATTATTGTTTTTTACAAGACTTTCTATTAAAGTACGTGTATTAAATTTTAATGTCTAGCATTATAAACATGGCGTATAACAATATAAAAAACTTAAATGAGAATTTTAGCAATGACTTATTTTAGTGCAAGTCAAAATTGTAACTAACAGTATTATAGTTCCGTGATTGCCCCATTAAAGATCAGCCTACGCATGACGTCTCCACAAATTACGGAATCCTCCAAAATTAGAAGTAATACTAAATAAACTTAGATATTCTTTCATTAAACGTTAAGGATAATTCCTAACTTTATCATAAGAAAAAAATATTATTAACATTCTGCCACGTTCAATAACTATGCAAAATAATTCCTAAGTTAGATACATAACGTTAACTATACAAGAATAATTATTAACGTCCCGCATTCCAACAACTAAATCATTAAGGCCTAATATTATAAAACTTCTTAATATGGATATTAAGACAACACGCTTTGAAAACATAATCTTAAAGTTAAATAACTGAATCCAAGTTGATAAACAAGATTTGACTAACATTAGAAAAATTCAAAACTCGCATTAAAAACTTCCCCACATTACTTTGTATTTTAAGTAAAGTCCTATTTGTCATGCGTAACATAAGTGAAGTTATTTTAATATTTAGTAAAATGAATGAATATTCATCTATGACGGTAAATAACAATAAATATACGTAAAGCCAAAAAAGGGAATTTAGAAAATTACAATAATATTTATATTTAAGCCAAACAAGAATTTCTCCTTACATTATATGAGTCTGCCTTTGAAGCCTAAGCTTCGTCAATGTCCGAGCCTAATCCAAGAGTGGCTGCTATCTTGGTGAACAGTCTCTTATATGGCGCAACTCATCGAACACTCGAGACGGAATTACACCAAGGTGGGGATCACAGAGTTCAAATACATGGAAAGGGGGAGATGCGCTGTACTAGGTGCGTTGAGAACATTCTATCAAGGCCTCGGCTCTTCTACGCTGTTCTCGGCGTCCATGTTGTTCTTGAGACAAGTGGTGGTGCGTAGCGGCAAAATGCAGCACTAGGATCATCGCTCTTAGATGTTTCAATGTTGTTATCGTGTGTGGACGTCCTTTTCCGCTCGCTCGTCCGGTCGGTGAAATTGGGTAAGCGCTGTTCTTGTTGACTATCCCATTTTTAGATGCCTTGTAGCAATAATTGCTACAATATCTGTCATGAGCATGATTGCATTAGATGACACAATTTTTATATGAAGAGAAAGAGTTGTCGATAACTTTCAGGACATTCTTGAAAGATATTCAACAACTGTAGATGTAATAATGCGAAGAAAATTATACTTTATGTTTGTACTGAAACAATATTAGATTTATTTTAACCAACAAGTGTTTAGTGATAAAAAAAACTGTAAAATGAATATCAAGCTTATATTCTGAATTAATCCATAGTAAATTTCTAAATTGTTTTTGTTTTTCAAACATGGTCTTTATTGAACCACAGCTTGGACTTTAATCACACCTTTCAAATATACATAGCAAATTTTATACCTTTGTGTAACCCCCTCCCCTTTCCAACCTCTATCAAAATTCCTAGAAACGTTGGTTTGCATAAAATTATTTATCAAGGTCAAACGAAGCATATTACATCAAATATACGTAAAAAAAAGTAAACCATCTTCTCTAGGCCCAATTAAGTCCGAACAATTTTGAAACCTGGGAATTCCTTCTTTGAAACCTATGGAATTTTTAAGTAAGAATATAGTGGCAAACCTGGAGATCAACAAATATAATAAAATTGATTAAATAGCCAAGATATTGTAGTTGTTGAGTACGGTTATACCCATATCTAAATATCATATTCATTAAATTGATAAATGACACCTGGACACGGGAATCTAACCCTGAACCTTTGACTTAGTACGACCATGTTCTTATCAGTGAGCTATCCATGATACGTCCTGTACCCAGGGTAATTCTTCTCTCACGTTCCTCACCCCTTACAATCAACACACACTTTAAGAAACGTGGATAGCGAGTTCTGAGGAAATGTTCACCACAGTTTGACTGTTTTTATTACGCGTCGCAATAATGCCACAAGCCACATATGTTGGTATGTATGTAGGTGTTTTGTGTACTGCATACAGGAGCATCATTAATTCGGTCCTGATAATTAAAATTATATTTCTAATTTTAAAAACATTTCAAAGTGTTTGTGGTCCAAATAGACCCATTCCTTGGGACATAGTTTGGGGTTCCCTGCCCTAAACTATTCAACCACCGAAACAAGTGTGCCTTTATTTTACATCTTGTTAAATACATCTTTAAGTGCATCCACATCAGCGTAGAGAAGGGTCGAGAAAAATATATGAGGGAAACAAATCCCTTAGTGACCTTTATACGTGGGACGCGTGTATTAAACGTCAAGTTCAACTAGGCCAGTTTGAGAGTGACTGTGAAGTATGATTATTATCCTCCAAACGCTTAAAAAGTCTTTATAAACAATATTTTTGACTAAGGTAGTTACCCCAATCTCCCCCCCTTAATCACAAAACATAGGAATGAACCATCTTTACTTTTCCTAATTAGCTTATAAGGAACATCTGTGCAAAACTTAAGCCATCTAGCTTTGTGGGAAGTGTGATAATAGGTGATGAGAGAGTGAGTCAGTCAGGGCTTTCGCTTTTATTTATATAGAAATATTTGAAAAACTTGGCTTACAATTTCTTTGTTGGTGTGAAAAATGTGTTAAGTCACCAAATCTCATAAAATGAGTTTTCACATACACCATAATCAGAACAGATCGGGAAACGTGTGTGTATTGCGTTAAGGCGAGAGTCCACAATGCTAGAGTGAATCTAGAATGCATCTATGAATAATATGTTAGTTTATCAAAATCAATGATATGGCTGTGCAAAATGTGTTATGTCAGTTTTTATGTATCATATTCTGAAAATTGAAAAATGACACCTGGACACGGGAATTGAACCCGGGACCTTCGGTTTAGTACGCCAATGTTTGTTTGTTTGTATGGTTATTTATTTTCTTTTGTGAACATATATTGAGACATGAATAAATACACGAGAAAACATATAGAAACAAACATTAACAACAGCCCCGAAGGGCTCTAGAAAACGGACACGACATAGGGATGAGAACAAACACAACACGAATGGTATTGGCGCCCTTTCGGGCTGATGATTTGCTTTCTATAGGTTAGGGGTGGGAAAATTATACAAAAAACCCACCCCATCGCTCATAGCGGGTCACCAAGACCAGGACAACACGTACAATGTACAAAGGGGAGGGACAGACGGAAGACAGTGGAAGGGTAACAAGAAACGAAAGAAGACATAAATATATATACATATATATGGAACGATTATGATGTTATTGTTTTGCTTGTGAATGGCCAACCCACGATGACAATCGGCGGGGTTGGCAGCGGACACCTGAACATATAGTAACGAAGCAAGACGAAGAACGCGCACAAACACACACGGACACACGGACTCACGACGGGCTGAGCGCCAGCCGGGGGGATCTCGCCGAGCACCGGAGCCGCGTCCTGGTGAAGCCGGCCTTAGGCCGAGGCCAGGGGCGTACGCCAATGGTCTTACCATTGAGCTATCCAGGATTCGGGCCGTGCCCATGGTCATTCTTCACTCATAGTTTAAGGCAGAGTCTAAGATGGACGTGATATCTATGAGGGACTATCCACACTAAAATGCATTAACAATAGTTTCGGCTATGTGTTTCATCAGTTTTTATGTGACATAACACAGTATGTGGACTCATATAATAATATTTGCGATGACTTAACACATTGAACACTAATACTAATAAAATTAAAGAAACAAAACAAGCCCAACAAACTTTACATTTTGTAATAATATTCCACTACTTACAAAGCAGACAAATGGCTTTTTTTCTTTTAAATATTGTGTACTGAAATTAACCTTGCATTAAAAAACTTAAAGTTGACACATGTGCTACTTGTGACAAGATGGCTCCTCAAATCAATACAGAATGTGACACAATTGACAGCAACAGTTAGATGAACATTATAAATTGATGAAATTGGCTTTAATGCCAAGAAAAAGGACAAGATGATGTCAGATTGTGACAAAATAACAACAACATTTGATATGCAGCAGTGTCTACCAACACCTTATGTTCAGAGTTCTGTTGCCTTTTATAAATGACAGATTTGGGCCTACAATCTTACTGTGTATGATTGTGATGATGTGCAGCCATATTCCTATCTGGAATGAAGGAATAGCTGGGAGAGGGGTTAACGAAGTTGGTTCATATTTGTACAGCTTTCTAATCAATGAGCTGAAACCTGAAATCAAGGATATAACCATGTACTTGGACACATGTGGAGGACAAAACAAAAACAGCCACATTGCTGTTTTGTGCATGGTGGCATTACAACATTCTTCAACTTAACAGACCATTGATCACAAATTTTTACTGTCGGGGTACACACACATGGAGTGTGATTCAGACCATAGTCTGATTAAGAGTAAAAAGAAAAATTACAATGGCAGCATTGAGCATTCCTAAGACTAGGCGCAGTTTCTCTGGCAGACTGGTAAAAAGAAGCAATTCATTTTGAAAGAAATGGTTCGAGAATACTTCTTAGACTTTGCTGCTTAATTGAAAGGTTCACTATAGCTACACAAAGTAAATGCAGATGGCAATGCTGCCAATTGGTGACAGTTCAAGTGGCTATATTTTGAAAAAAAAAAAAAAAAAATAGCCTGGACTAGTTTATTACAAGACAGCATTAGATGAAAGTGAATTCAAAACGGTGAGTTTTGGGAGAAGGGTAAGAATAAATGTACATATAGATTCACAGCTGAAGTACATTGGACTTAATGCATTTACAATTGAAAGGAATAATGATTTAATGTATTTTCTACAGTTTGTTTCTCCTGTATTCCACCAGTTCTACAAGGACCTGAAGACATCAAAATCTGCCAGAAATGTTAATTCAAATACAATGGCAGAAGAAATAGAGGACGGCAATGATTCTTTGTGTTTTGAGCAGTGCTGACTTCCTACAAATAAAGTTATAATGGTAGAAACATCTTGGGGAATATTTCGGTTGTGTATGAAGTTGAAAAGTTAATTTTAACTCTCTATAGACATTATGAAGATAGGTGGCATGATGGTATGCAAAATGTGTTATGTCAACAATGCTTATGCTATGTTTTTTACAAATTATATTACAGAAGTTTATATTACGAAGTGGTAATGATGTACAATACCATATTTTATTCAGAATTGTATAATCGTGTATATCCCCACTTGAAAATAATAATTTTTCAATCCATAGAACTTGCATATTTTCAGAAGTTTAAATTAGTTTCTCTCCAAATTATAGTTGTGTGATTTATCACCTTTTCCACACGCAACATAGATTTATATTTAAAGAATGATATTTTGATTAACATATTGATATATTTGTTTTTATGAGGAAAACATGGTAAGAGAAATTTACTCCAAAACATTTATTTTAATTATCCTCGAAGCCATACTACACAATATGAGAAAGTTTGTGTGATTGTGTCTTACATTTTTTATTTTATTTTATTTTCTAGTCTTACTAACTATCTGGGCTGTTGATATTTAAATACACTGACTGAATATAGATGAACAAATGTATCATTTTAGAGGAAATATTCTCTCATTTGCCTAAAGGGAGAGTGGGAAATAATATAATAGTAATCACCCTCATCATACCTGTATGTGAACTCAAGCCTCTTTGTCAGTGGAAGCTCAGGCAGCATGAGCTTGATTTTTAGCCCGCGTGTCCATCGATGCTAGTTATTATTATTATTATTATTATTATTAGCACCGCGTCTTACTACCCATTCGGGTTATACGCACTTACGCTAATGTGTAATGGTAGGGTGATTGTGAGATGAAATGAAGGACCTACAGTTTAACGTGGAATCCGA
>CABFOV010000250.1:199746-216663 GCA_902141375.1 Timema poppense
CCCCCCACCCCGCTAACTATGATTGCTGATTGTGGAGAGAGCGGGCCAGAGGGCCCTTGCCAAGGCGAAATGAAGCGAAATGACCGCGTAAATGAAGCCCTTTCAGCTCAGAGGGACTTGGTTATTTGGTAACGAGGATGGGGAAGTCTCTTGTTTCCGTGCCGATTTCGATCGTTGTGTTTTGGCTTAGAACTGTCCATTGACGTAGCGCGCGTAATAGTCTCGAGTCGATGATAGAAAACTATCCATGTTTGTAGTTTTTTAAAAATAATTTTTTGTTGGCGGGTTTTCATGGAATGGTGATTATACACATTTGTGGTTTCTCCATTCTCTCTTAATAATAATGTGGGTGTAGTGCTTCTAAAAACTCTCCTCAGTCTTGTCTCAAAAAATAATGCCGTTAAACAGTCATGGTGCCAAACGTAACGATGAGCAATAATGACTAACACAGGAGTAATTTACTTTACTTTTCCTATGGCATTAAAAACTCGAAAGTTTATTGCCGCACATACTAAAGTACGCCATCCCTATTTTGATTTATTTCTATCCAGTCCAACTCATTATTCTCTACATATTTTAGGTTCATTCTAATTATATCCTTCCAACTCTAATTAAATAGTTTATTTATTTAGTAAACCAGTGAATTTATGATCTTATGAATAATATCATTGCGTCACTGAAATGTAGACTTTCTTACATACAAGTTTACAATACCAAAATTATATTTTATAACTAGGCCTATCAAGCTACTAATTTTCTTCTTTTCATAGCGTTTAAGGCATAGCAAATATATTAATTACGCTAACAGAATAGGTATAGAGAATGTATAATCTAAAAGGAAATATCCCCGCATTTTCGTGAAGGGAGAGTGGGAAACTATTTAGTAAAAAACACCTCAATAAACCCGATCGGGATTCAAACACTTTTCTTTCAAGCATCACTAATCCATCCAATCTAGTTGTGAATAAGGGTTATGGTGAAAAGGGGGGAAAAAAACAAAAACATTTCGCTTGAAATTAAACACCAAATGTAAAAAAAAAAAAAAGTTGGTATCCTTTTTATAGTAGACCTTTAACTATGAAGTCAAGTGTTTACCTTATTATCTAGTAATTTTCCCAATATAAATTTTCGATTAAATTTTATCACGATAGCGCCCATCGCTGCAACGATCCATTAGTATTGATATTAAAACTATTTTGGCTTCTGCTGTTGGGTTGATAAGACCTGTCTAAGACACGTGACCTGTCACAGAAGAACATTTAATTACTGTGAGAACTTTTATGACTGTTTATTTTTTCGGAAATATTTAACGTTAAGGTTACCATGAACCTTGAAAACCGGAAGTGCCGGGAAAAAGACAGTTATATTTTTGTGTTTAAAAACATTCAGGTAAGGATCTGGAATTTTTTTTAACTAATAAAAATACGGAATAAGTGGAGAATTCAGGATATTTAACTGCAAGCAAAACTTGTAGGTCTTTGTGTAGAAGAAAAGACAAATTGAAGAAGTATGCATTTTTAACTGAATATATATATCTTATTATTCCACCGCACTGCCACTACTTACTGGAACATTGGTCTGTATAACAAATGCATATTTCTTCATATCAAGCTCAAATCATCTTCTTAAAAAAAAAAAAAACAAGTCATATTACTTCAAAACTACTCCCACTTATAGAAAAGGGAACTTTATTACTCTATATTTCAGTCCAAGTGTTTGGATTAAAGGAAAATCTTTTTGGAAAACCTGGACAACATAGGCAATTTTATAGTAATAATATAGTGGAAACCTTATGAACTGACTGGTTATATTAGAATAAACTAGCTTTGCCCTAAAAGACACAACACCTAATACCCCGTGCGACAATTTATCGTTGTGATTGCATCAACGATGCATATTCTGACTGGAGCTGTAATCAATCCCGGGACCCTTTTAAACGCAGTGGATCAGCGCGCTAACAACTTAGTTAAGGTGGCAGGTTTGTGTTCTTTATTAAAGAGACAAGCGCCGTAGAAATTAAACTTTGAAATTAAACGACTGTGTTCTGCTTGACCTAAAAACAGAAAGAACAGTTATAAATAACTCGATTATTATAATAGACAAACATAATCTCTAGAACTATAATATTATATTAACACTATTCCTTAGCTTCTCAATTCACCCTGCAGGCCAAATTAGAAACTAAGATTTAAACTGGCGCTAACATCATCAAATAACACATCCAAGAAAAAAGTTACAATTTCAGCTCCGTGTTTATAACTTTGAATTCAAAGGTCTTAAAATATTTATACAAACCATGTTTTATACACAATTATATAACGGGTCATCTTAGTAGGTATTTATTGTTTTATTCTTTTACTAGACTTTAGTTTAAAGTTTTTTTTGTTTTAATCTAATAATTAAGCTAATATGATTTGGAGTTTGAATGGGTTTATTGAGATCACGAATTAAAAAAAAACTTGATTATAATTAAAAAGGTTGAGAGGCTGCACGAAACCTATAGGTCAAACTTGAACACGTGCAGCCAATAAACTTGAGATTATTGGTGGATTGAGAGTTCCTTGACCTTCAGGAGCGAACCATACATACATCTACAGATAAAAGAAAAGGTTGCTAACGCATTTTATTGTGTACCGTGTTTCTCTACTATTCCGAGATATCCACAGGTATACAAAAATGGGGTAAGAATTAGGAAGGTAAGGAGGTTAAATTTAGAGCAAATGTACCCTTATTCTGATGGGGTAGAGTGTTAAACCATTTGAGAAAAACACCCTTAATACACCAAACTGGGTATCAAACCCGACCATATCATCTCTAGCCATATTATATTACTACCCACCTCAATGATCGAATTATCTAAGTCATTCTAAGACGTCACTATCACAATATACTGTACTCACAATGACGGGGAGATCGGGGTTCGAATCCTGGTCAGGTGTACTATTTGAGTGTGATTTTTCCTAAATTATTTTCCACTCTCTCGTTCTCTACATGAAAATGCTGGTACATTAACCCTAGAATTATACTTTACTGATCCCTAACACATTAGAGTAATTTGATACATACGTGGATAACCCGGACAGATAGTAGAACACAGCGCACAGAGAACACAGTGCTGGAGTTTCACTGATAGTGAATCCCAAATCACATTCCATCCGCTTTCGCATAGTGTAAAGATTAAATAGCGCTCTCGCCAGAATTTGAACATAAAGTGTTTATGGAGGTGGCTAGCCACCATCTGAAGGACAGCAGTTAATCATGCTCGATAACCAGTGAGGTGATTTAAAAACTTGTTAAGGAACGTAAGAAACTACCAATCAGACCTTTGTTAATTTATTCGGCCACCTCCCCCTCACTTCATTATTTGCTTCATTTACCTTCTTTAACTCTCTAAACTTTACGTTCGTCTACCACCACGTACAATGAGAGGCTTAGAAGCACACTCTAGCAAAACTTACAGATTCGTACATAATTTGATTGCGCGATAATTTATACCCTCATTAATCTTACTTATTATTAAGTTGACACGGTGGAAAACCTCATCCTTAAAACAATGTTAATTCACATAGGATTACCCTGATGTAAAAATACTGCCTAATTTTTGTGTGGCTTTAAAATTACATTTAGACGCATTTAGAGACTAGAAGTGGTACTTTAAAAACCCTTTATTTGTCTGAATTAAAACCCAATTTCATGTTTCAAAGCCTTGGCCTATAGTGCATGGGAATACCCACGTAACCATTTTGTTCTTTCTCTCCCCAACATTTAGTAAATTGGCTTGAATATTCTTCCCAAATTTGTGTTCAGGACACCCCTCTAATCTCATTTTATTGAAGAAGGCTAATGGAATTATATTTATATGGTGGGGAATATTTGAATAAACTTGATATTTTTCACATGATTCACATACAATTTAAATTTTATTTATGATAAAAACAATTAAAGCTAAAAAAAATGGTTCTGAAATCCAGATGGAATTTCTAGCTCTATTGTTTAAAAAGTGGAGATACTTAATAAAAATTCATAATATAATATACACTAGCGAACCCGAGAAAAAATTGCGCTATACATACGTAAAACATTTGTTGACTCCTGGTTTTAAATTTCATAATTTTATTTTTAAAGAATTCACGTCTTCATTTGTATATTTGGCCCAATAAAAAAATATCTATATTGGGTCCCCAAGGGTCAACACTTCGTATTAAAATTCTGACTTTAGGAAGGATCAATCTAAATTCCTTTTTCATCAATATTAGTCTCATAGCTTATAAATACATTTATAAAAATGCTAACGTCACAATTTCATACTTTTTTTTCTATTAGTAAAACTCAAACTATAGGTTTGTTTGGAAAAAATAACCCTTTTGGAATATTTCATCTTTATTTTGACGTGAATCATATTTTTAAATAACGTGTCAGAATTAAATATTATTGCCTCTGCGAGGCAATTTCTCTCTTACCGCTTAAATATTAAGGTTTCAGACTTAATACACTTATAATATTTCAACGTTTATTTGTTAAGTTAGTTTGTAAGTCATGTAAGATAATAAAAGGTGTGGTTAGAAGTTAAGGTTAAATACTACAATATTTTTTTTTAATTCGAGTGAGAAGGCAAGTAAATTCAAAATCAATGGGAGGTTTTGTTAAAGCTATTAAAATCCGTCGGAACCCTAAAGGGCTAAACTGGTTTCAGAGTAGCAATTATTCCGCCCTTGTTAAATGACTAATTAAAAAATATATATTAATAAAACCTATTTCTGGAGTCTTGAACTATTTTCTCCCAGGGGCTACTTACGTAGCACCACACGTGATCCACATATTGACTTTGTTAGCACCCGGAGGGAGGGGAAGAGTATGGGAGGGATGGCCCAACTTCACACATGGAACTAGCTAGAGGCCAACAATAATACTACTCTGTTAAAGCTATTTTTATTCATACATAAACGCATTAAGAACATTAGAGTTCTCATTATGCTTCAAACATAAACATTAAACTGAGCTAAGCTGCTTACGTAAGTAAAACTAATTCACGTTAACAATATTACTACTACCCCTTTATAACGTTACCGCTTGACTTTATTCATAGGTTATTTTTATCACTGTGTACAGTCTTGGAGATAAAAAAAATAAATCTTAAGGTTTTATAAGGCTCGATTTGGTATTTTCCGTATAAGCTATGGCAGCGGTTCCCAAACTTTCTCGACTCGCTAACCCCTTTCACAAACATGTGAGTTGCACGCACTTAATTTTATACCTAATTCTTAAGAAATTTAGTTATTAATTGTAATCAAAATGTTTAATACCTTTAAATTAACCAACTATAGCTCGGTAGGTACTTTGGGATATATTACCAAATATAATTAAATAATATTGAAACTACTTAAGTAAACGTTCAAATAATTATACATTTGTTTTAAAATTTAAAACTGAAATTAAATAAGCAAAGCATTGTGGAATTTTTTTCCCCTATATTTACTGTCACAATATTATCACATTTAGGTGACTTGGTGGTCCAGGAGTAAGGTGTCAGATTTATATGCTGGGGCTCAGAGGTTCAATTCTTGATCCCAGCACAGATTTGTCTGACTGCCAAACCCTTCCTTCACCTCTGACAAGACGTGTATTAGTCACAACTTGTGAATGTGTGTAAGGTCAGCCCTCCACCGTGGTTTGGATCCCACGTTAAACTGGAGGTCCTCCATTTCATCTCACAATCACCCTACAATTACACATTAGCGTAAGTGCGTACAACCCGAACGGTTAGTAAGACGCGTTGTTAGTAATAATAATAATAATAATAATAATAATAATAATAATAATAATCACATGTCACATGTTTTTTAAAGTGGTACCGGAAATGGCTGCTTTGATATAAATGAAATACTCTCCTTTAATCAAAGGATTCCATGCCAATTTAAGTTTAATTTTTTTTAACAGGTTTTCTTAACTTCTTCACGCAACTTAGTGAGAAATAAACGCTTGCTTTGGATGGTACAGAGCTTTAAAGTCAGGAACCACAAACGATAAATAACGTCTCAAGCCACTTTCAGCATTGAGGCTGTTCCTGTATTTATTTATTTCTATAGGCATATGAAGACAAAGATTTCTTACTCAAATACGTGGAATAAAATGGTGTCAAAGCTGTAAATAGCTTTATTCTCTAACAATGATAACGCCCCCTTTAACTTAACCAGAAACCAATTAATGACAAAGATGTATAGCTTTTCTTTAATTCAAAATCAGTAGAAATTTCAAGGAGTTGATATTTTTCACTCGTGCTTAATGTCGTGAGCTCCAAAACTGCTGTTTCTTCCAGGGGATTGTGAATCCAATTGTAATTATGGTTGGGAAATATTCTCAGAAGGTTTTCCAAGTCCCTTCAAGTATTCTATAACCAAGTTATTTACATTTTCGTCCAGAGAAATCTGATTTTCTACCATTAAATTGCGAAAGGAATAAAACCACTCAGTTTGATTGCTAATTAAACACGTTTCCTAAAAGTTAATTTTTTTTATGAAGGACTCTATACGGTCTCGCACAGTAAAAACGTTAATATTTGACCCCTGAAGAGAGAGACTTGAACTGTTCAGTTTTTGAAAAAATGTTTGCCAAATAGGTCAAAGCTGGGAGCCACATTTGACCTTGCATGCACTCTGCTTTGTGAAAGAGATGGTTGTTAAGGAAAATGAAAACTTCATGTTTAAGTTCAAACAATCTTGTAAGAGTTCTACCTTGAGAGAGATAACCACCTGACGTCAGTGTGAGATGATAAACGGCTGTAAATGCTTCCCATTTCCTCACAAAGTGCTGCAAAAATCTGCCATTACAGAAATATGTTGGCGAACCCCTTGGAAGATTTCGCGAGCCCCCAGGTGGTTCGCGAACCACAATTCAGGGACCGCTGAGCTATAGCTATTGAAATTACCCTATCTCGGGTTAATAGTTGATATGAAAGATTATAGGTTTATGAGAGATTGATTCGAACCCAGGGTGCACCTTTATTTTACTTTACCTTCATAGCCGTTTCCAGCCTATGGTTTGGGTCAGTTTTTTATTCAAGCTAGATATTTTCCACTACTGGCTGGCTAGGCCTGTCATATCTTCACATGCCTTATAATCTAATTTAAGACTAGGACAGGCACAACACCAAGTCTCCAGCAGTTAATTTTTCAATGTGAAAGGATAAGCCCACATTTCACCAATGATACATTTTTCTACCATGTCGGGAATTGAACCCGGGACCCTTAGCTCAATAGGCAGACACGCTACCGACTGAACTTAAGTGTTGTATAAGGGTGCACCTAAAGAGCACTGAAACATATAAATTGGTTGGAATTGTACTTTTAGCTTTAAGCTCAGCTAAATGTAACTAGAGTTAAGACTCAACTGAACTTTTTTGATATTATATTGTATTAACAATAAAAGCATATTAAATTACATCGGGAAATACTATCTCGGTCAAAAATATAATAATATTTTATAGGGACTAAAATATTTTCCTAGAATATTTTATTCTCGGTATTTTATCTAAACTAAACCTTTTTGATTTGCTTTTTATAATGTGTCTCTTCTTGGTAAAACCGGGTAACCTATTATGAGTGGTAAAATATCATTATTTTATTTGAAATAACTATCCATTTCAAGGAATATACCCCTGGCTGATTCCTCTTATATTAATAATTTTGGGACCTGGTGGTCTAGGTCTAAGGTGTCAGACTTCTATGTTAGGGTCCAGGGTTCAAATCCCGGTGTCATCCCAGATTTGTCTGGCTACAAAACCCTTCCTTCACCTCTGACAGAGTGTGTGTTTTCACGCTTTATGAATGTGTGTAATTCCAGGCCTCCACCGTGGTTCGGAGCCCACGTTGAACTGTAATTCCCTTCTGCCTTTCATCGCCATCATTCTCACGTATCATCCTACCATCTGGGGATAGTTAGATTCGCCTCAATGGTGTCTCCACCTCAAAAATGAATTCCTCCGTACGCCAGGAGAGCTTAGGTAAGATAAGGTTGAATGGCCAAGATCTAGAGCATTAGCTATTTCCATATTAAGAATGATTGTTTAGGAACATTTAGTTCAAATTTATAAGATCACAGGTTTAGTTATAGTTAACTATTATTATTATTATTATTATTATTATTAGCACTGCGTCTTACTACCTGTTCGGGTTATACGCACTTACGCTAATGTGTAATGTTAGGGTGATTGTGAGATGCAATGAAGGACTTACAGCTTAACATGGAATCCGAACCACGGTGGAGGCCTGGCATTCCCCACATTCACAAGATGTCTTGTCAGAGGTGAAGAAGGGGTTTGGTAATCAGATAAATCTGTTCCGGGACCGAGGATTGAACCCCAGCCGCCAGCACAGAAGTCTGACACCTTACCCCTAGACCGCTAGGTCACCCTAAATTTAACTCCTAGTCCCTCTTATCATTCCTGATTTCCCGCCACCATTGGTGGAAACATGTGTCCGAATAAAAAATGGTGTATACGAGGACGATATTGCCGATTTGCTGGGTATTTGTATCTGATGATTATCGCCCAGTGTGTACTAGCCTCACTACCACTAGCGCCACTCTCGTAATAGACTGAGGGCGGTACGAATAGTACGTATAGTTAATGTTTAGTGGACCGATAGTGTGGTCCCGAGCACACTACCGCTCCACCTTTTAACCAATGATGACCCAATCAAACCCACGCTAGTGTCAACAAAGCATCCCCTTAGTCAATTCCTTGCATACGACCCTGAGACGGTCAATTACAGATCAGGGCTCGAGTCTTGGTTTGATGTACTGGTAGTGTTTTTCCCTAAATTGTTTTTCACCATCTCTCTCTCTCTCCCTCCCTCTTTATACACGCAAATATGGGTACATTTCCTTTAAATTCAACCTTCCTCATTCTTAACACACGCGTGTAGCCCAAACAGGCAGTTAAAAAGTGGTTCTAAAAAAACTACGGTGTTACTGCTGTGTCCTCATTCCAATCAAACTTTTGTATGTAGAATAAACAGAGAAAACCTCGAGTACAGCTACGGTTTATATTTGATAATTTAGTTCCTTGCAAATAAAAATGTCCAAAGATATAAAGAATTAAAGATTTCGGGAAGTATGAACAAACTATTTTGACATTATACTAATTAAGTTAAATATAATAATAAAATTCAACGTGGAAAAGATTTTGAAATTTGGAGTTTAATATAAAGTCCAAAGATTAACTAGTATACAAGATATTAAAGAAAACGAATTAAGTAACAAATTAGAATGGATTGACAATTTGTGAACTTCATTGTATTTCCATCATAATATGAAAGAGTTAAGAACATACTAAATTAATATATGTCACATAAATATAGAAAACATATTAAAATACATATAATATAAACTTATGAGCTTAAGTCATGTGTGAAGTTAAGGCAGAAAAAGACAGATTTAATATAGGTTAGAAAGAATAGAAGTTTATAAATTAGCAAATATTGAGAAGTGAAGTAAGAATATAGGTTGAATATAAATTGAATAAATTGAATTCTATTCTTATCTGTTCTTTAATTCTCTTGTTCCTTAAATGCTGTACAAATTCCAGCCAAGGTTCTCGATATTTTTCGGCGCTACATCGGTGCCATCAATAAGACAGTTAAACACTCATAATACGAGTCCTTCCAGCTGTTTATAGAACAGAACTGAGTCAAATATTTATATAAATATATATTAAATCTGTCTTTTTCTGCCTTAACTTCACACTTGACTTAATCTCATAAGTTTATATTATATGTATTTTAATATGCTATCTATATATGTGACTTATATTATTTTAATATGTTCTTAACTCTTTCATATTATGATGGAAATATAGTGAAGTTCCCAAATTGTCAAGCCATTCTAATTTGTTACTTAATCAGTTTTTTTTATATCTTATATACTAGTTGATCTTTGGACTTTATATTAAACTCCAAATTTCAAAATCTTTTCCACATTGAATTCTATTATTACATTTAAGTAGTTGTTTCTTTACTAAATTTAATTATGTTTTTCAAAAAACTAATAAAGTTAGTTTAACAAATCTTTACTTTTTTATTTTTGGAAATAAAATTGGGGGAGGGGTGTGCTAAATTATTTTCAACAATAATTGTGGGGATGTACAGTGTGCATTTTGGTAACGTATGGGTATAGAGAGATATAGACTAGTAACACGGTGGCAAAATTCCTACCGGTGTATTTATTGTCTTAGTGCATGTCAGACCTATTGTAGTCAAATACTCTTATGAATTACATTGCAAACAGACATTTGGTTAGTTACAGGGAGGTGAGATTGGGGGTTGAAGGTTTGTGAGGGAGAGGTGAACGCGATGCGACGCCGGGTGTTGTAAAGGGACCCCAAGAGACCCATCCAAGAAACCGCGACATCACTTAGACCCTACACCCTCCCACCCCTACTCTCCTCCAGTAACCCAATAACCGAGTGGTACACATTTGGCCCAGAGGAAGTTACATTTATAGAGTTAGTGAATGTTGAACGACTTTGGTGAGGGCATTGGTAGATTTACTAAGGTGGTAAGGGTGGAGTGAGGGTGGAGAATAACTTTCTGTGGTCAATGTTTGCTCAGTTACTACTTTATTAATAAATCTAATCGGCACAGCTGTAAATCTTATTAAAGTTTTCTAATTATTTTCGAATGAATAGTTTGAGATTTAGTTTAAAAATATATATTTTCTTCTACAGAAAATACTAAGCAAACATACAATTTCGTGATACCAGCTTCAATGGCCGCGTGATCTAACGCGCCACTCTGGCAGTAGACTAGACTGCGGATGATGGGAAGACCAAGGTTCGAATCTCGATCGGCTATAGTGAGAGTGATTTAAAAAAAAATAGTTTTCCACTCCCCCTCCACGCAAATACGATTCCACTTCCTATAAATATAACCATCCTAATCCTTAAAACCATTAGCGTAATTAGTACAAATACATGGCGCTAAAACAAAGTTTTGTGATACTGACTTTAGACTGTTTTTAATGTATTTACAGCAAATCTGACTGTAATTACATGGGTTTTTTAGGCAAAACTTTTTTGTTTGTTTTTCTCTATTTACGTCTTTGTTAAGCCTCAACTTTTATACCATCTTGTTAGAAAAATGTATATGGCTTACATATTTTGGTTGGTAATAAATATCAGTGCAGGAACATACACATTATGAATATTTCAACTAACGTAAAAAACACAAACGGTCCTAGTGGGTTTTGGTAAAATTTCCCTCTCATTCACGGAGTAATAATTAAATGTTAGTTAACGAACGTTAATTTCGTTTCTTTAGGATGTAAAAAGCAGGAATTAAACAAACCAATGATGTTGACTTCTCCTAACATGATTTAGTGTTAAAATTGGTTTATTTGTTGTAACACATACTCTTTCACCAGTGCATATTGGTTTAAGAATATTTTGGGTTTATAAATGTATCCAATATAGTCTATGTGGTCTAGTGGTAAATATTCTAGGTTATAGATCCTTAAGTCTCGGGTTCGACTCCCGGTGCTCCCAAAGTTTGTCTGCGAAGCAGTACGCCTGGAACTGGGTCAATATCAGCCTAGTGAGGAGACATGAAGAGCTACTTGAATAAAGAAGTAGCAGCTGTGGCTTAGAAAACTGAGACTAGTGGCTAGATGGCTCGTTGTGCTAACCACATGACACCCTATATCCACAAATGTTGCATTATCATCGTTAATGGTGGCGGTCGTTTGGTCGGTCCATGGAGTTTTTTTCATCCGAGATAGCTATAGTTAGACTGATAATACATTGACATTGTAATAATAGGGAGCAAAACAGCTGACAGAAAATTTTATTTTCTCTAAAGAAGCCTTAACAATTTTGATTAAATTAAATTAATTTATTATCCACTTAAATGGTCAAATTGTCTAAGGTATCACTCATGCAATCGACTGGACTGCCAATGATGGGGATACCGAGGTTCGAATCCCGGTTGGGTGTACCGAGGGTGGTTTTCCCGAAATGTTTTTTTCCCATTTTATTCAACACAAATTTGGGCACACTTTCTTCCCTCTTACCCTAACACTTTAGCGTTTTTATTTAATGTGCGTATAGGCCACTAACAAGCAGGGAGATGCTGTGACCAAAATAAATACATCTTTTTGTTTATTTTTTATCACATCTCATTGCCCATATGGGCTTTGATCATGTTTATTAACTATACTAATGTGATAAGGATGAATAAGATATAATCTACCAGATTTTCGTGAAAGGAGAGGGGGAGACTACTTAGGAATGAATACCCTCCGTACATCCAGTCGGGATTCGAACCTGACTTCCTCGTCACCAACAAACTATACTAAATGATTTTGAAATTTAGACCACGTGTCCACCGGTGCTGGCGATTCATCGATAGAAGTAATGAATTATTAAATTAAATAAATTAATTATTAGAAAAAATGTTTACCGACATTACTTTTATTTCACCAAAGGATATATTTCATTACATCAGTTTCCATTACAGCTTTACTTTAAAAAAACAATACGTCTGCTCATATTTCCTACCAAACATTGAGTAAATTTTGAAGTTATACACAAAGGAAATATGGGGAACTCATATGATAGTAAATACAATTAATGTTGTTTACTCTTAAACGATTTTGTTAAGTACATTTTGAATCAAGTATTGGTAAACGTCGGTCTTTTTAGATGTTTGGTGTGGTCTTCTTGTAAATTTGGTTAGTTATGTAACTTAATCGTTTAACACATTCTCAAAAGTCATGTATTTTAACTATGTAAAGTATTTTTAAAAGGATAATGTAAAAATAATAATTAACTGCTTTCATTGATCTATGTTTGTCGCACTATCATGTATTGGCTCCTCTCATCTCTGGTTTTTAACACATAAATTGCTTAGAATTTGACACTTTTTTTCAACCAAACCTGTTTAATGAATATTGTTTAAAACTACTATGTTTTAATATTTTAACATGTGCTCATCATTAAATTCATTTATCACAGTTACCACACATAGATCAACAGAATTTTCACGCAATTGTAAGACCTGGAAAACACTGGTAATTTATAGAAACACAATGAGGGTAGCTCTTGTTAAGGACTAAATATAAAAGCTTTTGTAATTTTTGTACGGTATATAAGTACATTTTCTATGAAATTAAAGTATTATTTCTACCCAATATACGAAACACAAGTCAATTTAAATGTAATGGCTTAGTTAGATCAAAAACAAATCTGGTTGGACTCATTCATTTAAATTTAATTTGATTCTTTCTTTTACAATTAGTGTATTTAGAATATACATTTACTTGTAAAAGTTGTACAATGAAAGCCACTTAGATGTTCGTCTTTACTAGCGTACGTTTGACTACAGCGGCCTTAAACTAAAGTATTCTTTGTCATAATTGTGTCACTACATTACACTATATCATCTCACATTACAAATTAATTTATCTCAGTTTGTTTATTTTTTTCCCCCTATATTTCGGTACATTTTTCAACGACGCGTCTCAAAGCCTTGGAATCTTTTTCCATATCCTGCGCCTGTAATCTCAAGCAATCTATCAGACAGATTGGTTCTGCGCGTTGCCTATAACTTCGGGCGCTCACCTTATTTTCCAATCTGTTGACTATAGCGGCTAAAGAGGGGTATTGGAAGTGGATGGGGTGGTTTCATTCTATTATCTGTCCGCTTTTGTTATCATTTTCTTTTCCGGTAATTTTGTGTCGGTGCTTTGTGTTTTATAAGAGCATTTGTTATGTAAATTGGCTCTTTGTGTGTCCTCTTTCGGTCCCTTTTACGGCTGTTTTAAAAGATCGCATGTGTTGTTTGTCTTTGCCCTTTATTATTGTCACTTTAAACGTTATTAAAGTTCTCCGCATGACCTCACACGTCTGACCTGTGGGAGGTCGAAGAGCACGAATACCACGAATATATCCTTTTTAGAGAAAGGGATGTAAGCATGTTTCTCAGGTAGCGTACAGGAGAGGATGGAGAGGGACAGAGACAATGCATGTTATCCAACGTTAGAAAAGAAACAAACTGAAGTAGGATTCCCATCTCACGAAGTGTCTGTTGTTCAGTTTATGTTGTGACCTTAGAAACGAAGGAACAGACACAAGAGGGAGGAAAAAAGGTTCGCGTGGCCGTTCGCGTGCCCGAACAGTTCCGAACGTTGACGAAGACAGACGGAATTTGTTACCGACGAGGAGCGTGGCGTGGTACCGATACCGGTTTCCCAGGCTCTCTGTTTTATTCTTCAAGGTGAGATGGTTTATGGGTGGTTTTGTAGAGGGACTTTTTAGGGCGGGGAGGGAGTGTTGGTGGGGAAGATGAGCGGGAAAAAGGAAGCAAAAAATAAAAGAAGAGGAATAAGTGTAGAAGATGGTAGAGAAGGCAGGTGGGCTGGTCAAGATCTGGTCTGTCGGAACAATCTTACGAAAACATTTTCTCTGCAGCCTCCCACCTGCTTTGTTACGTGTTTCTAGCTTGAGCCCGAGGCAACGTCTTCTCTGAACTCAATCTCCTTTACAGCCTTTTATTTTTATTTTTTTTCTCTCCACCTTTTACATCACATTTTCTTACCTTCGTTTTTCCAAGTCTCTCCCTCCATATCTCCCTTGTTTTGCTTTGCTCTATTTTATTTTACTTTATTTACCTATGTAGTAGAACTACGGGACGGCCCACTAAATGCAAGCAGTGTGACCAACCTTGATTCTTTACAGCTTTTATTCTCTGTTCTGTGCCTACTACTACATATTTGGCTTGTGTATAATGATGTGCGATAATATTTACGCGTTAGCGTTAGCGCAAAGCCGCATTAAAATTGAAATATAATGAACCAGTACCTTATTTCACTGGGATAAACTCAGTTATAAAATAAAAAGCTCCTGAAGTTCACTTATTCGAGTTATTTAACTACTTTTCTATGTTCACAAATCCGTCACATGTAACGATGACTATGAAACAAGATAATTGTGTACTATCGGTTATCATAACATTTAAAAATATTTGTTTGCATGCTCTGAATCGTACTACCCATCCCGCATATAAATATATTTTACATTAATGGGAAATAAATGAGATAAGCAAAATTTAAAGGCAGTTTACCTGAATTTGCGTTGAAGAAAAGGGGTAAGAAGTTGGAAAGAATATCACTATACACCCACCTGGGGTTTGAACTTCAACCCTTACGTCACCGGCAGACTACCCTAAGTGAGGCTGACACCTTTGTTTGCGTACTTTATAATGTGAGTCATATCGATAGTCAAATTACTTTGTTATTGTCTACAGTATGCCTATTAGGTATCAGAGAACTTAAATATAATGTTGTATTGTTAAGTAAAATAATCAAGTGATTGGTAAGTATTCATCACGTGACCAAGAATGTAAAACTCTGTTTTTATTGTTCAAGAATCACAAGCCCTTATTATTTAATCTATCATATCTTGGTATTTCTCAATATATGAATCATATCATATTCTTATTTTTATTTATAATAGGGTTATCTACTATAACTTCCTAAACAAAATGATTACATCAGCACTTGATCTACATACTAACTTATTATTATTATTATTATTATTATTATTATTATTAACACCACGTCTTACTACCCGTTCGGGCTGTACGCACTTACGCTAATGTGTAATGGTAGGGTGATTGTGAGATGAAATGGAGGACACCTACAGTTTAACGTGGAATCCGAACCACGGCGGAGGCCTGGCATTCCCCACATTCACAAGATGTCTTGTCAGAGGTGAATACATACTAACTTAACTCTAGAACAATTTCAAGACACCATATCTTAGCATTCAATTAATATCCGTGGAAGGAAAATCCCCAATTTCACCAAATATAAATGTTACTTCTGGTATGTGTTTATATCTGTGCATTTCTGTTCATCCTGAATGATTGATGAACATGAGCACAGAATCGTAAGATAAAGGGTAATACACTAAATGGAATAAACAAAGAATTGTTTCGTTTGAAAACGGCTATAGATATTTTAATTAAATTTTACCTATTTATAAAGGATAAGATATACAAAAAATAGTTTATAGGCCATAGGTCCCCTTAACGAACAAGATAAATTCCAGATAATATTTTTATTCCTTATTTATGGTTTTAGTGAATAAATGAATAATTTTTATTTCTAGTTGAATATATTTAATCACCGTATTTATGTTTATTTTAAGAACGTATTCATTTAAAAATTGATTGCAAATGCAACAAACACCAAAAAAGCTATAATTTTTGTAAATGGCTTTGATACGTTTGCTTGAATTTCATTTATATATAGAACATATAAAATATTATAATTTATATTATATTAATCATTAAATTAAATTAATCCAATTTAACAAGATGAAAAGCATAGTAAAAAAGAAGCTCAATGCTCTAATCCATAATCGATTTTGGAAAATTTTACATTTATTTGTAATAATAAGCTACCTTGTTAAAATTAATGAATAGACTTAAAACTCAAGAGTATTTCAATAAAGGTAAGAAAATAGAAACAAATATCGTATGATTTATTTTTTCAACATATTTTGCACGGTTTATTTAATTTTAATTCTAGCCGAGTGTAAAATACATTTTGAATGAAACGTTATCACTTGTTAGTGAGAAGACAGAAGGAATGATATAAAAGAATTGGGCTGTACATTTCCGTGACCAAGAAGATGTTAGAAGCGTCTGTTCATCAGAGATAGGAGAAAGCAGTGGTAGGGAAGGGGGGTGGAAGGTAAGAGGTGGATGTACGACAGGTGGCCTCTGGGAAATGGAGGTCGGTCGCCGCCGGTAGATGAGTCTGAGATTAAAGTGTCAAGAAATCGAGACAGTACCTAAATCAAGGAAACAAAAGAATAAATTCTTTTGCTTTCGTGTTTCTTACCACTCTCCGCTTACCGCCCCC